>JANVCC010000022.1:36004264-36053397 GCA_025345505.1 Todiramphus chloris collaris
CTGTGGTGAAGACCATGGTGGGACAGGCTGTCCCCTGCAGCCTGTGGAGGACTCCACGTCAGAGCAGGGGCAAGCACCTGAAAGAGGCTGTGACCTCTTGGGAAGCCCATGCTGGAGCAGGCTCCTGGCAGGACCTGTGGAGAGAGAGGAGCCCATGCTGGACCAGATTTGCTCGTAGGACTGGTGACCCTGTAGAAGGGACCCACGCTGGAACAGTTTGTGAAGAACTGCAGCCCAAGGGAAGGACCCATTCTGGAGAAGTTTGTGGAGGACTGTCTCCCATGGGAGTAACCTCCCACTGGAGCAGTGGAAGAGTGTGAGCAGTGTTCCCCCTAAGGAGGAAGGAGCAGCACAGACAGTGTGTGATGAGCTGACCACAGACCCCATTCCCCATCCCCCTCCGCTGCTGTGGGGGAAGGAGGCAGAGAAAACCAGGAGTGAAGTTAAGCCTATGAAGAAGGGAGGGCTGGGGGGAGGAAGTTGTTTTAAGAGTTGTTTTTCTTTCTCATAATCCTACTCTGGCATTTGATTGGTAATAAATGAATTTCCCCAAGTGGAGTCTGTTTTGCCCATGACAGTAATTGGTGAGCGCTCTCTCTGTCCTTATCTCAATCCATGAGTCTTTCATCCTGTTTTCTCTCCCGTGTCTGAGGAGGGGAGTGGTAGAGTGCCTTTGGTGGGCACCTGGCATCCAGCCAGGGTCAACCCGCTACAAAGATATTTTTTTTAACAGTAATTCAGTACCAATGAGCATTTTGAACTTGATCTATATGTATCAGGGGTTGAGAAATGCAGGTTGTAACTTATTTCCAATACTTTTTTATGAAACTAAAATTGTAGTCCTTTCCTGACCAGTAGGACTTTTCTGACCAGTTCTGGTCCCCCTGGGGAACAGTGGGGTCAGGGAAGCTGACCTGTGACGGAGCTGGTCATGAAGCAGTTCTGTTATGCCTGCTAGGGAAGGGAGCTGGGAGGCTCACCGTGTGTGGAAGCAGGTGTGTTTGAAGGTTGCTGAGGGCTGAAAGCATAGTCTGGTTTTATGCCAGCAGGGATTGGGTTTGTTGTTTGGGTAGATCCCAGTTTGAGACCACACAGCTGGTGGTGATGGTAGCTTTGAGTCTTTGCTTTACACTCTTGCCCATGGGCACTGGAGACAAGCATTTGAAAGCAGCTTTCTGAGCAGGAAAACATGCTTTCAGAAGTGTTCTGTTTTATTTTGTACACTTCATCCAATAATGTATATGGGGACAAAAAAAAAAATCAATAAAGGAAAAAAAATTACTGAAACAGAAGATCTAAATGAACTCTAATTCTAGGGTGGCCACTGTGGAGGGTAGCTGTGAGATACAGCCTTGACAGAAAGTGCTGAATTCTGCTAGGTCCATCTCTGGTTGCTGCTGCTGTCTGTCCCTCTCTCCCTCCTCGCTGTACTTCTCTAACAAGCACTAGAAAATGAAGGACTGGATTATTCTTTCTGAGTCTAGAATATTTTTCAGTCCAGAAAGGAATAACGCAGCTATTAAACCATGAGGTGATGTTTGTGACTGCAATTGCGTGTTGTTCAACCAGGCTGTTTTGAAATTGTTGTTTGCCATTGTAATCCAAACACTTTTGATCTGTTTTTAAACCCTTGATGGCATACTGTGATGTTGCAGTTGTGTAAGTGTATTAGAGATGCTGCTGAATTCATGGGGAGTTGCAGTAAAAGGGGTTGCTCCATCTTCTCCAGGGGGCATGAGGTGAAGCGTGTCTGCCATACAAAACTGATGTTAAATATGAAGGTGAGATGTGAGGTCAGAGGCTTCTGTACGTACAAAGGAAGGAAGCTGTGTTTGGGGACCAGATGAGTTAGTGGCATCAAGTAATTGCTGGTAGGTTCTGCTGCTGCCCAGGGAAGAAGTATCCCTGATACTGAAATGGGCCTGGAGAATATCTCTGGTGTCTTGTTGGTAGCTGGTTTGTACAGCCTGCAGAGTTAAAAAGTTGCTCTCGTTTACTTATTAAAGTTAATTGTTCATTTTATATGAAACGCCCTTGGATACCTCCTTGGATCTGATTGAGGTGCTTAAGATTATTCTTCCCAAAAGTTAGATGTGTTCTGATCAAAAATACAAGGCTATTCCTAAAAAATTGTTTTCATAAGTGAAAAAATGAAGGGGAGGAGAAAGAAAACACTTCAAGTTAAAATGTTTGTTTCTTTTTAGTGACATTTGTAGAAACACTCCTTCCTCTGTTCATAATTGCTGGGGTTTTATTTGCAAAGCACTGGTTTGCAATCAGCAAGCAATTTGTTAGTATTTTGTAGCCAGGCTGTATCAAAGCACTTTTCAAGTTAAATATGTGAAATAATGCAGAGGAAGAAGAGCTGAACAGAAATCAAGTCTTTTGAAAACCTGTGATGGTTTTATGTGAGTTTCTTGTACAGGAAATAAAACATTGCAGAACAAGAGTTTCTCTCAATCCTGAATCATTTCAGGAATGATGGATACATTTTCCTAAGTGGATACCTAAGTTTACCTGACCAAAGTTAAGACGTGAGCTAGTGTGGCTGCAGCTGTGTACAGGTCTTTGCACTAAGGGAAATAAAGCAGTGCTTTTGTTTGAGAAACGTAAGAAATCTGGGAGTTTTGGGGACTGGAATTCCAAGGCAGTTGTGATAGCTCAGCATTCAGCAGAATTATGAATCGTGTTCAGCTTGACCTCTTGACTTTTCTGATTCTTTTCCTGTGACCTGGCAGTTGTAATTTCAGGATGCAATTACTACTACAAAGCTATAATAAATGAACCTTAACTCCCAAATGGGAAAGAGTTATCAAAACAAAAAGATTTATGAGAATAAGCAAGTATTCTGTGGCTATTCAGAATGTTAAACTGTGCTTCACGGCATAAACGTTTATAAAATGTGAGTTATCAGCATTTTCATTTGTGGGTCACATCTCTTGGAGACTGTGCTGTGAACAGTCTCTGACCTGTTGGTGTCTGTCTTTATTCTTTGTCTTTGGCAGTTGTTTGTATGGACAAGTTAGTGTTAGGTCAGTATTTAGCTATTTTTAGTAGCCTAATCGGATGAGCACACGTCCTTTGGAAAAAGTGTGTGGTGAGGCAGCTGTCTCTGAGCATTTGGAGATGAGGGAGGCCAAAGCACTCTTGGCAGAACAGCTGCATCCACTGACACAGTTGGAAGAACTACACTTATAGGACGGGTTCCTACATAAAATAGTCTAAATATTTACTTGCTTATGTAATAGAGATTAATACTTTCTTCCTTGCTCCAATACTTCCAGGGAAAAATCAATGCATACGGTTGGAAGACACTGATCCAGAATTGGTATCTTTTTGATCCATGTCTCTGAGAAGCATTGTGGCCAGGCAGCATGCTTCACCAGGGGACCCTGTGTGTAACTCCTGGTCTCTGACAAGAGAAAAACACTGCATGGAATGGCAGCTGGCATGAACCAAACAAATGGTTTCTTGTTTTCATCGAATAATGGACTGCTATACTTCTATACTTGTGACTCAAATTCTTTGTCAAGAGAACAGTCAATTCCAGGCTGCTAGAAAATAACACGGATGGAAGATAAACAAATGGTGGCCAGCTGGTTTACTTGTTGAAAGATGGTCAGTGTTCATCGGGATGCATTTATTGACCCAAATCCTCATGAAATTGGCGCTTTGGAAGATAAAAGTATGATTGGTGGTGTTTCCTCTGATTAATATACTACTTCCAAATCTGTGGCCCCAGAGCACCTTTTCAGTTTCCCTTACTTACTTGGCTCCTCTTGTGCTGTTATTCTTGGTCCTGTTTGTAAGTTATGGTGGGTTTATTTTCACACGTGTGCTGTATCTTGCAGGTGACGATGAACAATCTACTGAGATGGCTGCAAGGTGGGAAGATGAGAAGGTGACTGAAGCTGCCTCAGATGGTTTTGTTGCTATTAAAATTGACACCAAAAGGTTTGATCCTATTCTAATTCTGTCTCTTCTACCATCTTTCATTGATCATGATGAGAGTAGGAAGCTTTTGATGTCCTCGCTCTGATTTGGAAGTAATCTAAATGCAAGGTTCCAGAGCATAGGTAAATTCAGTACTTCTGAAGCCACTGGAGCCTGAGAAGATTCCAAATTTCCAAATACCCTGTTGCATTCTGTAGAATACTCACTGACTATTTTGGACTGTATTTCAGTAGTAGTAAGTAGCTTGAGATTTTCCCTTTCTCAACAGGAAGACGCACAAAAGTTACATTAAAAAAATGGAATCAAAATGCAAGCACCCTTGAGGCAGTTCCCGATTTGCCAAGTTACATGGCAAATTTCAAAACTCTCATGAATTCGGAAAGGTAAAAATCTGTGAAGGCCCAGAGAAAATGTGTTTGTCTCTATTGTTACACGTAGAGTAGAGAAGCTGGGTAAATGACTCAATTATTTTTGTTATGTACAAGTGTTCCAGTCCATGTGCAGAAAGTGCACTGACATTTCCAAAATGCTATTATTTTGAAATGCTCCACAGACATTTTATTATACTTAGTCTATTATTTGTACTCAGTAGACTAGATATCCATTTCCTGAATTGCTTCTTAGCACCGTTGCCCTAAATATTATGTAGTCAACTGTGATACCCAGGGATTGTCACCATGTCAACACTTATGCAAAATGCTAATGAGAAGATGCAGTGCAAATTTGCTTTTAGTGTTCTCTCACGTATTTAAATAGTTGTGTGTGTGGTAATAGGACAGTTATTTTTATGAAGAAAGATTTAATCTGAAGTTTCTGCAAAGTGATTGCTCCTCCTAAATGAATCCTTTCTTTTAAACAGTGAAGCGTGCCTGCAGTTTTCTCAAATTTGTATCCTTTGAGATCAATTTAGATGGTACATGATGATTACAGATAGTTGCTCTTTTACAAGTTCATATTGTTCTTAAGAAAAATATCTACAAGCAGCGTTATTAAAAAGGCTTCTTATGGCACACAAATATGCAATAAACTGTGTAGTTAAAACATACCATCTGTGTAATTCAACTTTCTGTCAGTTCTTAGAGGAGATGAATAAGTTGGGGGTTTTTAATGTTAATCCTATGTAATTCTCCAAATAGAAAATTCTCCAAAGCTTTATGTAAACAAAATAACCCCTATGTATTCCTAATCAACATCAGAAAACAAACACACAATGCATTGGATTGGTAGCTGGAGTTCAGAGTTAGAGAGGAGGAAGAGCTCTAGTAGTGGACTGGGTTCTGCCAGACACTCAATGTGAAGTTAGGTACACATCTGCCCACCTTAACTACGTTGATGCATATAGCTCAGGAATTCTGTATGATGCTGAGGAATGGAATTCAGTATCTTACCTTGGATTTTCTTAATTCTTTAAAGAATTCATTATTGTCTACGTAAGATGATGTCTTACACTAGAAGAAAATCATTCAAGTCAAAGCATAATGCCAAGTGTTGGATACATGTTTGTTGGAGAAAAATACTTTTGACTTAAACCATTTCAAAGAAAAGAAAAAAACTTAGCAGTTGAATGTAGTGTTTTTAATTCCTTGGCACTAACTACTGGCAACCAGGTGGAGATAGAATAGTGGGGTAGAAAGTTCTGTGGGAGGGACTTCTGCTTTTCCTTTTAAAGTTACTTTATAAACTTCTGTGATTTGTTGCCCTTAACTGTTGCTGTGCAGATCCTGTAGTGTGTGTTCCATCGAGTTTTTTTATAGGAGACAATGGAATCCCTTTGGAGGTTATTGCTGGCAGTGTTTCTGTTGAAGAGCTGGTTACCCGAATCCAGAAGGTTAAACAGGTAACACTTGCTGCCAGACTGGATCTTTCAGACTGAGTTGGGTGTGCTCACATGCTCAAGGCAAGAGATGTCCCTGGCCCTCGGTGTGTGCCTTGGGGAATTAAGAATTACTGGTTCTATATCCTTCCAATATGATCTGCAAACTTAAATTTAATACACAAATTGAACAGGTTGGAAAGCACTTACAGAAGTGCTGTTACTTTTTTGGTTTCACAGATTGTTTTAGATCACGTGTGTAGCACCTACAGGATTGAAGAAATATGTCAAGAACTCCAAATGGAATGACATACTGATTCCTCTTTCAGTAAAGTTCATAGATGTTTTGTAATACCATGCTGTAACGTGGATTTAGAAAATTATGCTGTGGAACATAGAGAGTTTTTTTGCTTTGATTTCAAGAGTGAGATTGAAATCAGGAAAAAATACCAAATCTATGACTGCATCACACTCAATATGTGATCATTTTCATTTTATATTTTAAACAGGACTGATTCTCCAGAAATAGTTTAGTCTTGACCTTTGAACCTATGGAGAATATTCAAAGTTTCATAGCCTTGTGGATTTTTTTTACCCCCTTTCTTAGATGCACACAATAAAAGGGAAGCCTTTGGAAAATGGAAGTCAATCATCTGCTCCGTGTCCCTCCCCTCAATCTGAGGGTACTCCAGAAAATCTGCAATCCAGAGCAGAGGAGTTCTGCAGCTCTCCTGGTACATCAGAGACAATAAGACCTTCTGCTGGTAATGGATTTTTACACAAATGCCAGCTTGCTTTAGGAATAACTTAATTCTTAACTTGTTACATGATTATACATAAAAGATATGATCTATTGAGTGGATTTATTGAGGAAAAACTTGGGTACCCCAGAATGCTTCTTGCAAGTCTAGAAGGAAGAATAACATCTCATTCTTCTCCATTTTTAATGAGTGAGAAATCTATGGCTTATAATGCCATAAAAATTGTGCAGACTTTTTTGAAGCGGGATTCAGTTTATCAGTTTCTCTGGGTCAGTAACCTGTAACCAAATTGTTTGCAAGGTTGGGGGAGTCTAAACAGCAGAACCTCGTATTGCCTTAAGATACCCTAGTTGCTATGAATTATGGCTAACAATGAGCATAATAATGTTTTATGATAAGAAACACACCTCTTATTTTCTCTTATGCATTACTTTCTTGTGAATCACTTGAAGATGGAGCAAATTCAGGTCAAGCAAGCCAGGAAGCAACTAATTCTTTAGATGAACAAGCGAGTGATGCTCAGTCTGCAAATGATCTTACACTCAAAGTAGAAAGGTAAGTCTTCTGCAGACTTCCTCATGTATTGTATCTGTTTCTCAGGAGGATTTTGGTGCTTGTTCTTTTATCATCTGGCAAACATTTATATGGTCTTGTTCAGATGTCTGTGACAATACTAGGGTTGATGCAAAAGCAGCTTTTAAATTAATTGTGTTTTTCATGTGCTGTGAAAGAAAGGGGTAATCTGGAAAAGTATAAATGTTCACCTTTGGTAGAACCTGAATACAGACAATACCTTTGCTGCAAATTTTTCAATAAGTTAAAACATTGGACTGAAAGCGCTTGAAAATGAGGTAATAAAGTGCTAACCTAGGTTTTATACAGAGATGCCATCTTAATTCTTCTTGTCTGTTTGATGACTCTTTGTAGTCTAGACATACTGAAAAAGTCAGAGGAATCCTGTTCTGAGACTCTTGTTTTCATCAGTGAACAGTAATGAGGTCTGATGAGTTGTGGTATTTTAAAGTATGGTGACCATCCGATGCAGCTGGTTCAGGACGTGGTTCATTGATTATACTGGTTGGTGTTAAGTACAAGATTTAGTGTATAAAATGTTTTCTTTAGCATCTGTAGGACATATTGTTTGTAATATCCTGCCTAAACCCTGTAACGCATGCTTAGTGAATAGGGTTATTTATAATGCTAAAATACATTTTGAAACTTTTTCACATTTCATTTCAGTTTTCTTTGAGAGATGTTGGACAACCAGTATAATTTTTACTTAATGCTGATAAGAAAATGCAGTCAATATTTTCCTGTAAATACCAAAGTTCTTTTCTAAAATGTGCCTTAAATGAGACCAAATTACATATATCTACAGCATTTCTTTCAGGGGCAAAGAACCTCTGTGGTATTCACCGTCTTCTTTTTTAAAAAGCAAAACATCTGCCATACAGACAAATTTTTTTTGATGATCTGACTTCTTATGTTGTTTACTCAAGCCTGCCCTTACCCCACACTTAAAATATGTTGCCAATTACTATGTTTTTTTAAGTCAGTCCTTATTCTAAGGCACCTTTCTGGGTAGATAGATGCATGTGCATCTATGTTAGTGGTATATATTATTTGCTTTCTATTTTAGGAAGTGATATGCAGAAGAAACCAGAAGACTTAAATAGATAAAAGAGATATAAGATAAAAAAGATGAGATAAAAAAATAAATAGATAAAAGAGTGAGGTTTAGTGTTTCTCTTACCACAGATCACAAATGTATTTGCTTATTATATGTCTTATAAGTTGGTTCAACAGTAAGACGTAAGATTCTTCATTTACTGAACTGAAAAGGACAGAAGGAATATGTTAGAACTCCATTAAAAATTGGAAACTGGGATGAATCACCAGCCCAGCTTTTTATGGATGGGGCACCCGCGTGTGAATGAGTCATTACTGTTACACTAGGTATTAGCACTGTGTTACAGTTCGTGTTCATTGCCATGTGTTCTGTTCTTCTGCAAGTGTTTGCAAATGCTTCATTAAAATTTAAAAATGTTAATAACAGATACTGCAATTTTAAGAATTTTCACTTCATTCTTAAATTTAGAATAACAAAAAAGCTTGAAGAAAGACGAGAAGAGAAAAGGAAAGAAGAGGAACAGGTAGCACAAAAATATAAAACCCTTTTAAATGATTACTTTTTTAATACTTTTGTTTGAGTAAATGCTTAATTCCTTTTTAACCAAACGTACTTCAGTCTTGTCTTACTCTTGTTCAAGGCAGTTCTGTCGTCTGAGTTTTACGTCTCTCATTTATTCAGAAAGAAATTAAGAAAGAAATTGAACGGAGAAAAACTGGAAAAGAAATGTTGGAGTACAAAAGACGACAGGAAGAAGAATTGACAAAACGTATGTTAGAGGAGAGGAACAGAGAAAAGGCAGAAGAGAAGGCTGCTAGGGAGCGTATAAGGCAACAGATTGCAATGGTAAATTTTTCATTTGGAAGCTAGCTTGCTGCAGCTCCCTCTCACAGGAGCCACTGCTGTAATAAAAGGGTCCATTTTCTCTTTCAGTGAAACTGAAAGATTGCTCGTTTTTCCGCTTGGAATCCTGTGGCCTCATATTGTAACAATTTGTGTGTTTGGGGTTTATGGAGCATTTCCTGTGTAGAAAATGAAGCTCCTGCTTTCGTATTGATGTTGATCTTTTCTAGCTGAACAAACATACCAACTTCTGTCATACTGCTTGAGTCCAGTGGAAAATTACCATTCAAATATAAAAATAATTGCAATTTAAGCATAGTTCTGGAGCAGAAGCACAGGAAATATTTAATTGTGGAACAGGCAGAGTAATGCTGGTCTCAGAATGGTGGTGAGAATTATTTCTGTAGTTTGTATATACGTGTGTGCACGTATGGATACAAACAGTTTGTAACAATGGAAATCCCTCCTCATTACTAGGTGTTGGGCTAGAACACTTAGAACTATAATCGTGTAACCTGTCATAAGGTTTTCCCATTATCTTCACTGGAGTGTTAAACTTGCATCAGAAAATTGCCTATTAACAGCTATCTGCATGAAGTGACTCATTGAAAAGTGTGATGTTGGCCAGTGAAATAAGATGGTGCAGTTGGGCAGTGAAATAATTCTTCACAGCTGCACCTGCCCATATCTGTGTAGTTGGGTGCCGAGTACAGATCATGGCTCTGTTTTAATGATTATTAAGCTACAATTTATGGTAAAAATTAAGGTTTCTGTTTGGTCCTTTCACAGGATCGTGCTGAGAGAGCAGCTCGCTTTGCAAAATCAAAGGAAGAAGCAGAAGCTGCAAAAGCTGCAGCTCTTCAGGCTAAACAAGCTGAAATAGAGGCCAGAAAAGAAGCATCCCAAAAGGAGCGAAGGTGAGTTGCTGCAGAGAAAGAATTTGTATATTTTTGGGAAGAGAGGTAAAGAAGCTTAAACATTTAATAGATTAAGAAATATATTAAACCTCTTAATTGATGACGTGTGGAACTGTTTAAATAGTGACATAAAAAGTTGGCTTTCTGTTGTAGTATTTATTCATAGCTACATGAATATTATGTTCACTGATGATAACTTTCATCCTTTTGACATTCCCGATTGTGAAACACTAAGCACCTTTCCTTGTGTGTTACTGTAGTTAGAGAAGAGCTTTTTCTGTCCTTTGAGCTAAATACTACATATAATGGAGCTAGGTGGGGAACTAGATAAGGTGAGAATGAGATAGATAATGACTAGCTAACACCAGAAGGGAGCATGGGGCCAACCCAGCTGTTTGGCCCTGTGCACAGTTGGCATAGATTCAGCAAGGCTTGATTGGGCTCCTCAGCTGTCTGTGTCAGAGCTGTCTCCTGCTTTGCCCAACACTACTGTTTTAAGAGATACTCTGACCTACAGAGACCTCATGTGGAGTTATGGAGCCAGTGTGAGAGATCTAGTAGTGCCCCTGAGCAGGGGCAGGGAGTGACAGCCTGTGTCGGTATTGAAACTCAGACTGCTGGGACACAGTTGGTTGAATGCAGAATGATTTGCCAAGGCAGCTCAAATGTCTGCGCCCTCTTTGTACAACTTCTTGAGAAAAGAACAAAAGTAATACAGGCTACACAAAAGAAATATGGGGTTTGTTTCATTCACTTAGTCGTTTTTTGCATGGTTAATGTAAATACCTTGTTTGAATGGTGATGGACTCTGATAAATAGAGGAGGTGCGTTGTGAGATATAAGCAGGCGTTTATCAACTGGTGGATCCAGACTTCACAACCCAGCTGCACTGCCATACATAGGGTGACTGTCCCTCTCTTCCACATTCCTGTACTACCAAGCTAAAGCACCAGGAGCACTTGTCTGTACCTGTTTGTATCTGACTGACCCTGTTACGTGTCTTGCAGTGCAATAGCCAGGATTCAGTTCCGCCTCCCAGATGGATCCTCCTTTACTAACCAGTTCCCATCTGAAGCACGGCTGGAAGAAGCAAGGCAGTTTGCTGCACAGGTAAATTGGGGTTTCATTTTCTCAGCTACATGTTGATTACAGGTTGGTGTTGATTGTAGTGGAATTGTCATCAAAATGCTTTCCTTGCTTTTTTTCTTTATTTGAAGGGTGTTTTGTAGCAGCCTTCTCCAGTGCCACCAGCTGCCTTTGTATTGCTGCAGCTTGTCATTAGTAAGAGATAGTAGGATATGAAAAATCCTCCATCTCTCCATGTGAAGATGATTTGATAGTTTGAACTCCTGGGTCAGGATGGCAGGGTATACTCAACTGGCAAAGCTGCAGTTACTTGAAAGTGAAGAGTTACAAATAAGATCTTTTCTTTATGTTTTCACAGACGGTTGGTAATGCTTACGGCAATTTTTCTCTGGCGACAATGTTTCCCAGGAGGGAGTTTACCAAAGAAGATTATGGAAAGAAATTACTGGAACTGGAGCTAGCACCAAGTGCTTCAGTAGTGCTGCTGCCGGTAGGTGTTGGCTTTTGCTTTGTTTGCTTCTCATTTTCTTGCAGATGTGTTTGCATATTTGCTATTAGTCATGCGTTATAGTAACTGGCTTGAATTTTGGTCTTTTCTGTGTCTAAGACAGATTGTAAAGTTAATTTTTGTCAGGACTGATTTGGAGGGGGACTTTTCTGAAGCAGGTAAGGGGTGGCATTTGTCTAATGTGTGACCAAAGGAATTCTCTTGTGTCTGCTGAGCTGCTTGTAAATTACAGATTAAATACTATGTCTATGAGTGTGCAACTTTAGTATCTGACCGATTTGCTTTATCTGTTCATGACCAGGCAGGAAGACCTGCTACTTCTGTTGTTCAGGCTTCAGGCAGTGACCTGTGGAAGTTCTTGGGCACAATACTTTATCCCCTCTTAGCGGTTTGGAGATTTATTAGCAACTTCCTGTTTACGAGTCCACCCCCCTCACAGTCTACTGTGAGATCAGCTCATCAGCAAGACCATTCAAATCCTTCAGCATCTAGCAGCATGGAGCAAAGCAGGTAATCCGAAACAGTTCAAGGCAGCTCTTTCTCAGCCTGCTTGCAGGAGTTTTCATCTTTTTGTGGGGTTTGAACTGTGTATGTCTCCTAACTGCTGCCCTCACCTTGTAGTTTTTGACCACCACCCTTCCCAGCTGCTTAAAACGGTTAACCTGGTGGCTGGCAAACTGCCCAGCAGCTCTGACTGGGGTTTCTTGGTTTTTACATGCCTGATTAAGCAAGCTCCGTATCATCTGCTTCCCTTTCCAGTTAGAGAGTAGAAAGGCATGGTGCAGTCATTTAGGAACAGGGATTCAGCTGTAACTAGAGCTGTGGCCTTCACTTCAGCTGATACTGTTTGGAAGATAAAAATCCTGAAAATTAGACGTGGAATTGCTGTGGTAGGGTCCTACAGAAAACTCCAGCAACTCCAGGCTCATTTTGACAGTGAAGGTTTTGTATTGCCTGGGGAATGAGCTCTGCCCCGTCCCAGGAGAGCTGCTGGGCCCTTGCACCTGAAGCAGCCACCCATCACTTCAGTGACAGGGGCTTTCCAGGGGCAGCAAGCTTCTGTCAGTTTGTCTGACTGCTAAAGGACAAATATTCAGCAGGGTAGTGCTTCCCAAGGAAACCAAAGGCTGAAGAGAACTATTACTGGGGATAAGAGAAGGCAGGGTACATGACTTGCATTTACTGCATTTGCTTCTCTTGTGTAATTATTACCTGGGAAACTGTCACACCTCACTGTCATTTGTACCCTAGGCAAGCTGTCAGGAAACGAGTAGTGGAAAAGCGGGGAGAAGACTTCAAAAAAGAAGGCAAAATCTATAGACTGAGGACTCAAGATGATGGTGAAGATGAAAACAATACCTGGAATGGAAATTCTACACAACAAATGTAGTTTTGAGTAACTGCAGTAATAAGTGTCTGGCTTTTTTGTTTTGTTTTGTTTTTCTTATTTGATCTAAGTCAACTAAAGCTTCTGGACACGGGGGGGGGGGCTTATTTTACCCTGACTGGATTACTTAATTCTTAACTCCTGCAGTGGGGTGTGGAGTAAATTCACACAAGTCAGAAAAATGGAGTGGGTGTAGCTGAGGCCTAGAAGCAAAAGAGTTAAAAAGACAGAAAATCTCATCCAGCTTTCATAATCATTACCCTACTGCCATAGAAAGGCACTTTTTAATTATAAATAAATCTATAAATATTCTGCTACATAAATTTAAGGGCCAGATTATTAATATAAAGGTCATGGTAGGCAATGACTGATTAAAATGAGGGTTTCAGAAGCACTATAAGTAGCAAATCAGGTAACTAATTTATAACTTTTTTTTTTTCTTGCTTCCTGCAACTGCAAGCAAAATCTTGTAGTTTTTAATTCCCCAAGCACTCAATAAACTATTTTCCAGAAAATGGTACTGTCTTCTCTTTTGAAGTTCCTCTGAACTACTTGTGTCACAAGGAAGCAAGCTGTCAGGATCATATGCTGAATTCTAAAATACTGCAGACATACTTTTTGATCCAGATTAAATGGCCTTACTTGGGAGCTGCTCCTATTTGAATCTGGTAAAACACAGCTGAAATAGTGTTTGGGGTCCAGGCTGCAGTACACAAAAAGACAACAAAAAATGGAAATGTTAGCAGGGGGCTGCAAAGGAAGAGCCTGGAAGCTTTTATTTTGGTGGAAGGGTGATTGCCTTCCTCCACAGAAGGGGATGAATGTTCCCTCCCCCCCAGGTACTGTGCAGCGCCTTGGTAGAGACCTCAGCATAACAGCTGTTCTGGGCTGCTTTGGATTCCTGTTAAAGGGCATGTAATTAAGTATTGCACTCAGTTCAGATGTGAAGGTGTAACACTGTGGCTGCTTCCTTTTTTTTTCTTTTTTAATCCTTTATTATACATAATTTTAAAAATCCTATCTATGAAATAAAGGGGGTGGGGGGGAACCCTCTACAGTACCTACAATACAACAGTGCATTCCTCATTCCCCCCCATTTAAGAGAAGTTAGTGTCTGGTGAAAAACACTTAAGAAACAACAGCTTCTAAGGGCTGCTCTCAGCTCCCTTGAGACCTGCATCAGCCAAGAGGATGAAGCAAGAATGGATGAAAGTGCAAGTCCAGAATCCTTAACGCAGATAAACACAGAAGCAAAATGGCTTGTTCCTAAGAATTCAAATTAATAATGCCTGAGGAGAAAAGAGAGAGCTAACATAGGAAATCATTTTCCTTCGTATTTTGAAGTTGGTGAGCAAACAACAAAATGCTGAGGAGCCTTCTCTAAGGTAAGACACAAAGTTGCAGCAGTGCCAGCACTGGGTTTCTTTCCTGGTGCTATCGGGTTTTTTTATAAAAACACTTCAGCAAGGAAGAACTTCACAGTTTGCTAAGTTTCATTTGTGATCGTTTCCGGGATCTTTTGGACGACTTTCCATATTTGTAGGCAAAAAGAGCCAAGCCCAGTGCTCCAACTGCAGAAAGAGCAAAAAGCACATAGAGTCCTATTTCTGCACTTTGTGATGTTAAACGTAATCCCAGAAACTGCACGCGCTCAGTCGGTCCCGGTGTGCCGTCTGTTGGGGTCACTGTCCAGGGGAGACAAGAAGAGGGTATTAGTACACAGCCTGGGGTGAACTCCTTCAGGGATGCGTGCGCATTGCTGCTCCCTGCCGCCGCAAGGCTCGGTGTTGCCCTTCAGTAGCCATAATTCTGTGGGATGAGCGATGGACGTGCTTCTAGCCGAGAGTGAAGGCACAACTGGGGCTGATCGTGCAATTCCTGAGACTCTGGGAGAGGAGAGTGTTCTCTGGAAGCTGTGGTCATCCCCCAAACCCCACACTAATGATAGTGGCTGTTCAATCTGCTCCGCTAGTTTGGAAAATATAAATATTTTATATATATAAATATATATATAAAATATAACTATTTCCAGAGGCTTATGCAGAGCACCAATTTGTATAAAGTATTCAAAATGGTTTAGAAAAAACAGTGTAGGAATAGTGAATGGGCAGTTCTGTTAACAAGAGAAGAGTTACTTTTTGCTGCATTTTGGAAACAGGCACAGATCAAGGTGCTATCGCAAAAAATTGAGTCATTTTCGCACTCAGAACTGACACAATTCTATATGACTGCCTTCAGTCATAACAAAGAGGGATGATTAGTCAGTGCTCAGAGGATTAGAACTGGATACACACACGATTGCTGCTGCTTCCCTTACCTTCAGGCTCCGGTTGCAGGCAGGGATGTGGGCCCTTGGCTGGGTCTGGAAACCCGTTGCAGTTTATGATCTGTGCGTAATACTTGGCAGAGGCCTTGGGGCGCCGCGGCAGGTTGGGGTCAGTGTAATTCACGTGATAGAACCCAAACCTTTCATCAAAGCCCATGGCCCACTCAAAGTTGTCCATCAGCGTCCAGGCGGTGTAGCCTCGTAAGTCAACACCGTCGAGCACAACGGCTGTTACCAGGACCAGAGAGAACTGGTTAGTGGGGCACCCGGGTGACAGGAGGTGTCACCACTCGGCCAGCAGTGTCAGGAAGATGCTCCAGGACACTGCAGCAGCAGGGTGCCATGTTTAGTCAGATTATTGCCACTTTGGCCTCACTGGTTTTGCTGTCTCCCCATTGCCACCTCTCACACGTTGCCATAATTTGGTTGCTTCAGGATGGTTCAGCTCACAAGTTACAGCGAAAGAGCACAACCAGCGTAGCAGTCAGCCTGCCAGTCAGAACTGGAGACTGCTTTCCTCTGCTCCAAAAAACAAAGCTTTTGTCCAAGAAACAAAGGTTTAGGAACAGAGAGCAAAAGCCACCAACATGTAACCAGTATTTCAACAAATGTTTGTGGGCCTCACTGCTGAAAGGCAGTAAAAAAGCACTTTCTGAACACCTGGACAGCAGCTCCCAGTACGTCCCAGAAGCAAACTGAAAAAGCCCTTCCCCAAAGTTGCCTGACCACTGCTGTAACTGAAACCAGTTTGGGGTTGGTTTGTTTTCTGCTTTTTAAAAAGATGCAGTTTTTAGGCATGGCTGTAGTCACAGCAGAAGTCGAAATAGGTCTTCATCAAGCAGTAGGACCATCTCTTGCCAGATGCAGACATACAAGGAAGCTGCATTCACCCTCCCACACCCAGGGTTTGTTCTCCCATTGGATCACCTTTCCCTGCAAAGCTGTAGCTATCCATGGGCAGTTTCTGTTAAATCCAAAGGCTCTCAGAAGTGGATGTAAACCCACGTGAGTGGTGTGCAACTTGCAAGTGTGAAGACAGGTAAGAGGGTGCTGCTCTCTAGAGGTTTCAATGATCAGAGTTAGACAATCATTCTTACCTTTCAGCGCCTCATTAATGTAGCTCCGATAGTAATGAGTTCGCCACGTGTCATTGAAGTCTAAGACTCCTCTTTCCGAGACCCCATTTTCAGTCACGTAAATGGGAGGGTTGTTGTACTCTTCCTTTATCCATCTCAGTAGCTTTCGGAATCCAAAGGGTGTCACCTTCAGCCATATGGAACCAGAGTTCAGCCAGCTGCGGTCGGTGACTGTAGCTACACCCCTGCGGAGGAGGACACACTGAGCAAGGGAGCAGTCCCAGGCACCTGAGAGCTCATCGCTGCAGGGCTGAGCTCTACAGAAGACTGAACCAGAGGTGACCTTGTGGCAAGCTGCTGAAAGTTTAGTGGTCGTGCTGGTGCTCACAAGCCTCTAAAAAACCCTCCTTATACTTTGCTTTACATATTTTGCTTAAATCAGCTATAGCTGAGGCAGTGATGTTAGCTCCAAACCTTTGTACTTTGACACCATTTCTACTGTTCCATGTATACTCCAGAGCTAAAATTGCCATTCATAGCTACAGACAGGAATGCAAGACTGAACCCAGCGTCCTTCTAGGGGGCTGAACCCCAGGGGCTGGGATGCAGCAGCACAGGGAAGTTACAATGATTTCATACAGACTCTGTGGAAACGTTTTAGAAACCAGCTTGTGCTCCCCCCCAGGTATGGTCCCATCATTACCTTAATTCTCATCAGAAAAACTAGGAAGTTCCTATTGTATGAAGCTGGGTACTGTTTGGGGATATTTTCCCCAGTATTGGTTATAACAGCTTAACATACCCATCTCACAGCTTTAGCTGCTAGCAGCTGACATTGCTTAGCTGGCTCAGGCTCCAGCTGTGCATGTTTTACTTGACCAATAATTTACATTCACTACAGTCTCTTACCTGTCAGAGTCATACGACAGAACACCAGCAGGGTAGTTTATGTTGTAGGTTAAAACTGTGGTATAATGATTTAGACCAAAGTAGTCATAAGTGCCTTTAATTCTTTGCTTTTCACTTTCAGTAAATTCTGGAAGACTGCAATAAAAAACAAAGACAAGCATTAACCCCTCAAAATACAAGTCTTCTCAGGATCTCCACTTCTACCTTTCCCCAGTCCTGTTGTATAAACTAAGCTTTTGCTGGACTGTGTAATTCATGCTGCCTGCTCTAACATTCTCCAATAGAGGAACAGCCCTCTCACTGACTGGAAAAGTGACACCTGATGGCTAGAAATTCCTGCTCACAGTCAGACTGTGACCATCATCCTGCTTTAAGAGACAGCGTTTGCCCAGTCAGGAATGCATTGACAGGAACCAGCAACAATCATTTTGGTTGCCATGTGCTCACATCACTGAAATTTAGCACTTGATCAGAAAAGCAGGTTTCAGCAGGTTAAGTACAACAAAAGCAGGTATGTGCTGAGGTTCTTACCGGGACTGGCTCAGACCCTGGCCCAGGCTGCGTTCCAAGATCCTCTTTTTCATCACTTCGTTATAATCACCGTTTTTGAAAATGGGATGAGCAAACCAGCCTAGAAGAAACTAAGCCAGGAAATAAAGGGAGAAGGAAAAATTGTGTATCAAAACCAGGGATTTAACAATTTCTCCTTCATGTGCTGATTTAGAGGTAGTACCTGAATTTATGACCAGGCCCATGGAAATACCCCGGGATGCCCACATAATGGCAGTTAATAGTGTTCTGTCGCTACACCCTTACTGTCTCATTTCTGTTGCACAGCTGATCAGCCACCAGAAGAGGGGGATACATTTCCCCACAGGGATGCCTTTAGCTCATGCTTTTCTTTCAGTGAGATGCTGACCTGGATTCTGGGCAACTCCAGCACCCAGAGAGAGGTGTGTCATTGTAAGCAAACCCAGGAGCAGTAGGAATAGCTGTGACCGGGTGTCTCTGTACCTGCAAGTATTGTCTGGCAGCATTGATGTCCTCCTGTTTGTGTGGGTTCCTTGGTTCTGCCCAGTCAGAGTTGATGGTGATGGAGATTAATCCTCCCTGTTTTGCCCGGTAGGTCTCATTGTAGAGGTGCCAGGCTTCCGCGTGGGCCTTTATTATGTTGTGGGCCACCACGTAGGGGGCTCGGCCCGGCCGAACGGAGATGCCTGCAGAGACAGGGCCAGCACAGGCAGTGGAGCAGCAGTTCCCAGCTTTCTCAGCACCTGCTTCCCAGGCTAAGACAACACCCACAACTGCCTGCTGGTAAATGACTGAATGTGCAGCACCTCGTGCCCTCTGGCCCAGCCCTGGGCTGAGATGGCAGAGACAGCCCTAGGTGCAGTGAGCAGGCTGTGTGGGACCAGGCACTGTCCCCTCCCCACTGCGGTGGGGGACAGGCTGCTTCAGCTCTTGCCTCCAGTATGGGGAATGGAAAGGTGTGTACTCAGGCCAGTTCCCATCCCTCCCCTTCCCCTACTTCTACCCTACAGCAGAGATTGACTGTTCTCCAGCCCTAACCCTTCTCCACAGCCCCTGGACCTGGTCTGGAAATGGGGTCTGCTCCAGACAGCTAGTGTAGTGGAGAGGTTCCAGAGAAGGAGTGGATTAGAGGAGTGGAAGAAGGAGCATGGGTCTTGGAGAGGACAGTAATTTTGGAGGACAGGCAGTCCTGTCCTCCACATTTGGACAGTAATAATTGGAGAGGACAGGCAAAGCGAAAAGGACCTGTTCACCACATCACAGCAATCCAAGCCCCACTTCTCAGCACACATTCCTCGCTCTCCCTTTGCAAGCCCCTAGCACTGACTGCTGCAGCGTAAACCAGAGCTGTGCCTACAGAGCTGTGAAGGCTCTGAGGTTGTGCCCAGCCATCTTACCTGGAGCAGCTGTGCCAACGCCATAGCCAAGATAGGCAGTGTTGTAGGGTTCATTGAAGGTTATCCAAAACTTCACTTTATCTCCCAGTCTCTGGAAAAGGAGCTCAGCGTATTCCTTAAACCTCTGGACTATGGTATCATTCTCCCACCCACCGACGTTCTGCAGCGCCAGTGGGAGGTCCCAGTGGTAGAGAGTTACCTGTGGGGAAAGACAGCAAGAGAAAGGACTTGACCAGTCACTGCTGCTCTCAGCAGTAAGGACAGTAACCCAGCCTCACTTATGAAAATCAACAGTCTGTGCTTTGATCTGCAGCTACCTGTTCCTAACGGTGTTTGCAGCAATCACTTGTGCACCCAAAGTACCTTTTGGCCAGCGTTGCAGTTTAAGCCATGGGGAAATGACTCAAACACTCAGCACTGCTTGAGGGTGAAGATGAAGATGAAGCCTTTACCACAATCCACCACACCCCTGTGACAGCAAGAACTTGTCAGTGAAGAGCTGCTGCCCCTGCACTGCCTCTCAGATGAACACAGTCCGAGGGGATACCTGTTTGGATTGGTACACCTGCTGGCCCAGCCTAGAGCAATGCCAGGAAGGTGCAGGTGTGCTCAGGCACGAGCTGATGCTTGCGTAGACAATCCTGGACTGCCCTGTCTGTGGTGTGTATACACAGTGCCATGGGCAACCCCTACACACACGAGCTTGCTTTGGGGAGGAAAGGGACAGGCAGCAGTGGGGAAGCAACAGGTAGAAGCAGAAAAAAACCTACATGTCCAAGTCTATGGGGACAGGTCAGATTCACTCAACAGTGCTGAAAGACCCGACTGATGCAGTGGTGAGATCACTGTCCCTGATTTGTGACAAACCATGCGGATCACTGGAGTTTCCTGACTCGTGGGAAAAGAATAATGTTACATCCACCTCCAAGAAAGATGAGAAGGAGGACCCTGGGAACTACAGGCTGGTCAGCCTTACCTCAGCCCTTGTGGAATCCAGTTACAAGCACACGAGGGACAAGAAGGAATATTTGAAACAGCCAACAATAAGATTATTGTGTTCTTTCTGGGTAGAAATTTCTAACACATCACTAAAATCCTCGTTCATTTGCTTGTGCAAAAAACACGTTTCCTTGCAAAACACAATGAAAAAATAATTTCTCTGTGAAGGAGGGGGTGGATGGAAGCACACACTTGTGTAAGCATCAGACTTGGGTGCTGCTCTTTTTTTAGTTACCTGAAAGTTAGTTTTTAGTTACCTGAGGCATAATGTTAGCTGCCAGAAGAGCATCGATAAGCCGTTCGTAGTAGTTCAGTCCCATTTCATTGACATATCTGGTGGTCCCATCTGGGAGAACGCGGGACCAGGAGATCGAAAAGCGGTAGTGAGACACCTTGAGGCTTTTCAGCATTTCCACGTCCTCCTCAATCTTGTGGTAGCTGTCACAAGCTACATCTCCGGTGTCATCATTGCTGATTTTTAAGGGAGTGTGAGAAAATTTGTCCCAAATACTGAGTCCTTTCCCATCTGCTCTCCATCCTCCCTCAATCTGCAATTGAAGATGGAGGTGGGGATTGTTAGTAAACCTCAGATGTAGGTCTTGGCCTACCAAAGAATTGAACCTGTTAGTCTTTGTGGCATCACACAATATTTTGATTTACCAGCTTAAAAGTAGAACTAGCAATGTTTTTGCTGCACCAAACTGGTAAGACCTCTTGAGCCTCAAGGCAAGAGATATTAGCAAAGCAGAATGTCACAGCACAGGCATTGTTTCAGTTCACCTGCTGCTCCCTGTTGGCTGGTTGTTGTGAAGCCCAGGCTGCTGCCTCAATTCATGTGGTATAACCATATCCTTAAATATCTATCTCCAAGTTCCTCTCTTTTTACAGCACTTGTTACACTAACCCTCAATTACAGTAAAACCTAATGTTACAAAAGTTGTAGGTGTCTCATCCAAAATTAATTAACTGCCTGCAGATACTTTAAGAATCTTCCTTACCTGATATGCTGCAGTTGCTACACTCCACCAAAAGTTATCTGGAAACTCCCCATATAGAAATTCATCTTCTTTTGGCAATGGGATACCATTGTTGTGGATGATTTCTGCATAGTACACAGCAGAGCGCTTTGGGGTCCTTGGCCTGTTGGGATTGTCAAAATCAACCTGGTGCAATCCAAACCTTGGATCATAACCATTCAGCCATTCAAAGTCATCCATAAAAGACCATGCGTTGTATCCTCTCAGATTAACTCCATCCAACTTGGAAGCTGAAAGACCAGAAACAAACGGAGGAGCATCAGTGGTGTGATCACACATCAAATGAACCACAAGGAATTCACATGCAAGCACATACATGCTTCTAGCTTCATAAAGCTGGCACTGGTCAACCAGCATCATGAAGAGGCTCTTCACAGTTGGAAGATACAAAGTACAAATGGCCATACAAAGGAGATCATAAAAAAGAAGCTCTATGTTTATATTGTGCTCAGAATATTTAAAGACTGATATCAATCACTTCTGAAAACTACTCTGCAAAGGAATAAAGTAACCAGAAATCTAGAGCGGAGACACAGAACACCAAAAGAACAAAAGCAAACACTGGTACCTTTTAAAGCTTCATTGATGTATGTCTTGTAGTAAAATATCCTGCTATTGTCATCAACATCCACTTTGCTCTTTAGCCCCACGCCATTCTCAATTATGTAGATTGGGGGATTTCCATATTCTTCTTTGATCCAGTTCAGTAGCCTCCTCAGTCCCCAGGCCACAGCCCGCTGGCCAGTAATAGCTGAAGAAGGCCAGGAGCTGTCAACCTTTGTTGAAACTTCCTGGTCATACTCGTAAGAGAAGGGCTTCAACCGGGTTGTTGCATGGGTTACAATTTTGGAGGTGTAGGTGTTGAAGCAGAAAACATCTGCCGTGCCCCTGATGTATTCACGCTCCTCTGCTGTGAAAACCGGGAGGCGAGACGATGGCAGGTTCTGGAGCTCACTCCTGTTCCCAACTTTCCACTTCATGACATCGGGGTAGTCCCCATTTTTGAAAATGGGATGGGTAAACCACCCCACCAAAAACTGCAAGTACCTGTCCGCAGCTTCTACGTGCCTGGGGTCGCTTGGTGTCTTCGGCTCAACCCAGTCGATGTTGGGACACAGAGCAATGACCCCTCCCTGACTCGCTCTGTATTTGTCATCGTACGTGTGGTACACCCTGGCGTGAGCTTTCAGCAAGATGTGGGCAACCCTGTAGGGAGCCCTGCCAGGGTCACTGACCTTGGGTGGAAATTCCCCAGTGCCATAGCCAACCCAGGCAATGACCTGGGGTTCATTGAATGTAATCCAGAACTTCACTCTGTCCCCAAAGGTCTGGAAACAGAAGTCCGCAAAACTATCAAAGAGGTCAATCAGCGCGTCGCTCTCCCAGCCACCGATGTCCTGGAGAGCCTGTGGCAGGTCCCAGTGGTAGAGAGTGACAATTGGAGTGATGTTGTTTGCCACCAGTCCATCAATGAGTCGGTTATAGTAGTCAACTCCATGGCTGTTTATGGAGTTGTTCCTTCCGCTGGGGAAAATGCGAGGCCAGGACAGGGAGAAACGATAGTTCTTCACCCCTAAGGCTCTCAGCAGGTAAATATCTTCCTCCACCTTGTTGTAGCTATCACAGGCTATATCTCCAGTATCGTTGTTCTTTATATTCCCTGGAACATGGGTGAAGTTATCCCAAATGCTGGGTCCTTTGCCATCAGCATCCCAACCTCCCTCTATCTGGTAGGCAGAGGACGACACACCCCATGTAAAGTCCTCTGGGAATGTCTCATAAAAGTACATGTCCCTTTCAAAGGCTGTTTGAGATGAAAACTTCTGCCAGACAACCTTTGCCTTGGAGGGCACTTCTGATGCAGGTAAATTCGGCAACTTTGACGGCGTGGGTAGGTCAAACACCACTGGTGTAGAAAATCTCTGCGAGACTTTGGATGGGAAACCATTTTTGTCAATAACACTGGAATAGAAATAAGCAGATGCCTTGGGAGTCCTTGGTCTGTTGCTATCTTCAAAATTCACGTGATGCATCCCAAATTTTAGGCTGTACCCCGCTGGGCCTTCAAAGCCATCAACCAGGGATCGAGCAATGTATGAGCGAACATCAACTGTGTCTAGTTTCACCGCTGCCACAGAAACAGTACAAGACACTTGTCATTTGAACATTTTCTGAACACAGCACAGCATAGGCACAACAACCGAGGGTCACGGTGTGATGAGCCAAATAGCTACAAATGGCCTTTTAGGAAAACAAAAAAATCCAACAATTAAAGTATCTGGCAACAAAAGCAGGCAGCACTGTAAGAGGAGTTGGTCAAATCCTTAGTGATAAAAATGCATGAGAAAAGAAATATTAGTCAGGAGATACCTGAGTGCATGCCACCAGTATCCCTTTCCCTGTGTTCTTGTTTTCAAGTACAGTTCTTCAGTTTAGGTATGTGGTGCACTTTTAGATATAACACTACAGTTAAACTGAAACATTCCGTGTCTTTAGTGCTTGCCTGTCTTCCCTGAACACAGGAGAGGTTCTTTCAGCAGAACAGCATCTCCAGTACCAGCAGAGGCAAGTCCAGCATCCCTTCTAATGTTGCCTACAAAAAAGCACTAAATGTCTCTTATTCCAGCAAAGTTCACTTCCCATGTGCAGTCCATCTTCTTCACTTCTGCTGAGGCATAACAGTAACTCTAAATCATGTTTTCTGTAGCTCTTTTAACACTTCTATCAAGATGTTGAGAACTAGGTCAAGAAGATCAAATGCTGTACACTAATCACCAACCTATTTAGTACAGCATATTTAATAAACCTTTCCTGGCAGTACTGGTTTGTGTATCTCAAGAGAGTATCAGTCATATCTCTATTTGAAATATCAAATCTTTACACGTGTCCAGAAGTTCAGTCACTAAAATTATTTTTACATCAGTTGATACACAGTGTGCAAAGATACAAGCATACCTTGAATCTTGCTCAAATCTTGCTGAGATATAAATAGCTCCCTAAAAATTCTAACCTGAATTTTTACCTGCATTACAGCAACCAGTACAAGACACTGTCAGTTAGATCTGCTTAATCAGTAAAGTCATCATTCAGTGCTGATCTATGAGATCTCAGTGGGCAAGAGCCTGCCTGCAGGCAAGTCACCTTTAGAGAAGCTGAATTATAAACCCCCTGTTCTCACAGAGAGACTGACTCTAGGGTCCAGGCTATATTTGTCTGCATATCTGAAAAACCTACTCCCATATCAAAAGAGACCGGAGAGTTCCATCTCTGGACACCAGATAGGCTGAAGTATACGAGGCCACACTTTGTATACAACTGGCAGCTGACCTCGTACCACCATGCAAGTGGGGATGTTTCAAAGCTAACCACCGTGGAAGTGAGAGAATAACTAGTTGTTGTTATTTAAAAATGAAATAATGATTACAACTCCTCCATACCTTTCAGAGCCTCATTGATGTACCGGCGGAAGTAATCCACTCGCAGAGTGTCGTTGATAAGATCCCCGGTGTCTTCGGTTGGCATACCATTTCCTGCTATGTAAATTGGGATCTTGGTCCCTGTATATTCCTGAGACACAAACTTCAGCAGCCTTCTTAATCCCCAAGGGACCACATGGATCCAAGAAGAGGCAGTCTGTGGCCAAGAAGGATCTACATGCAAGGAGAAGTTCCCAATGCCCTCGTAGCTTGCAGCGCAGGTCCCATTTGTCACAGCACTGACCAGATGGGAAGTGTAATGGGAAAGACCAAAAAAATCTGCAGTCCCTTTCACCCAGGACTTCTCCTTGTCTGTAAACAGAGGCAGCTGTGCAACTGTTGTGGAGCACTGCTGGTTTACTTCCTGGATCTGAGCCTTCAGGATATCTGGGTAATCACCATTAACAAATATAGGGTGAGCAAACCAGCCAAGCATGAACTGCAAGTACCTCTCAGATGCCCTCACGTCCTCAGAGTTGGTTGGAGTCTTGGGTTCAGCCCAATCCGAGTTCAGCACCAGCCCCACCTTTCCCAGTTGCTGAGAGCGGTATTTGTCATTATACAGGTGCCAGATCTTGGCATGAGCCTTGATAATTGTGTGAGCTACCTGAAGGCAGAAAGCAGAGCAGTATGTCTCACATTGCTTTGCACAAGAACTCTTTAAGCATTGAGATTATTGCCAGGTAAGAATGTTGTCTCCATCCAAAAGAAGAAACAATGGCAAAACAATCATAGCCAGAGTGCAGCGGGTTTTGGATTAAGCAGAAGAATCTGGCTATCCATCAACACCAGCTTTCAGAATAGAAAAAGAAAATAAAGACTTCTAGCACCCATTAACTACCCCAGGTTTTTTTGCAAGTATCATAGATCCAAGAGGCAAATAGGTGTCTCAGAGGCCACATTAGTCTTGAACATAATTAAAGTACAGAACCATCAGAGGAAAGCAACCCAACAATGGCAGTGACAGAAACCTAGTTACTGCTACATCCCTACCTTGTAAGATGCTAGTCCTGGGTCAGTGATTCCTGGAGGATGCTCTCCGGTGCCATAGCCAGCGTAGCTGATAACCCAAGGCTCATGGAAAGTGATCCAGAACTTGACCCGATCACCAAAAGTAGCAAAACAGAAGTCTGCATAGTTTACAAAAACATCTATGATACTGTCATTCTGCCAGCCACCGAGAACCTGTAGAGCTTGTGGGAGGTCCCAATGGAACAGAGTCACCATGGGCTCAATGTTAGAGTCTCGCAACCGGTTAATTAATTGGTTGTAATAATCAACACCCTTGGAGTTGATGGTCTCATTGGTGCCAGCAGGGAAAATTCTAGGCCAAGATACAGAAAATTTGTACAGCTGGGGATGGAGACCCCTAAGTAAGTAAACGTCATAGTTGGTTTTATAGTAGCTGTCACATGCCACATCTGCTGTTTGGTTCATGTGGAAATGACCTGCATGTCCAAACTGATCCCAGATGCTCTCTCCTTTCCCATCTTCTGCCCAAGCTCCTTCAATATTAAAGGCACCCGTGGACGTGCCCCAGAGGAAACCACTTGGGAAAACATCTTGCAGAAAAGAATCTCTCTCCAGTTCAGACTGTTTAGCAAACATTTCCCAGACTGTTTGATAGGAGGAACGAGGGGCAAGAACAGCATCTGGGTTCTCTTGTAGAGGATTTGCTTTGCTGGAAATAAAATAAAAAGAAGTTAAAATCTGCAAGGTGGATGCCAGTGCCATAGAACTTGGAACCACAGAGGTAAAAAGAATCATTTGCTTCCCATTCAGCTGACATAAGCCACTTAGGTTATGTTTGGTTCCTTTGTCATCTGATGAGTCCAACCCTCACCATCCAGCTAGCAGATGAACCAACCATAGAGAGCTCAAGAGCTGTGCATCTACTCACATTTCTTTGCAAGTAGATTCTCACAATTCATTACAACTACATCAAATGTGCAAATAAAATCCTTGCAGTGTGTAGCATTCTCACCTGCTACAACTGCTCTCATGAGTTCCCACAGAAAAAGCTAAAACTCATCAATCCTGCTTCTGTAATCCTTGGCATCTCCCTGCACAATGACTTCTACATTGTTGTAGGCACAATGGGCTTCTCTCCTAAGAAAGCCACTATTTTATTTATTTATGCTATTTTGCTCTTGAAAAGAGCAGAAGGCTTGAAAAGTACTTGTTACTATTGGCTTCAAGGTTCATACTGAGTAACCAAGGATGAGAGAGCAGAAGAGGTTTTCATTGCCTGTGATAGTAGGATAGAGGATTGCCTGTAACAGCAAGAGATGGGGCTCAGCAGAAAGACATTCCTTTCCAGTCATTTCAGCAGCTAACAGCAGACTTCACTCTAAAACTGTCTTGTGTCTGCCTGTGCATAGGTTTCTAGAGAACACCACTTTATTACAGTATCTGAGTTAAGGGACAAAAACCATACCTTAAAACAGGAGATGATAAGTCCAAGAACTCATTAACATCAAACCCAATTGTACGCATGTCTTCTTTATTAATAGCTGAAAATAAACAAATGGTAAGTGCTAGACTTAGTCACAATTTGGATGCCACAGACTGCATGATGCTAGTTTTATATACACCTTTAGAAATAAGGTGCTTTTTGTAACTAATAGCTGTTTTTCTCAGATCAAGCACACTGGGCTTTTATTAGATGTTTACAATTTTATGTTATTAAAAAAAAATAAAAAAATCATAGAATCATTTAGGCTGGAAAAAACCTTTAAGATCAAGTCCAACCATAAACCTAACACTGCCAAGTCCTCTGCTAAACCATATCCCTAAGTGCCACATGTGCACATCTCTTTTATACCTCCAGGGATGATGATGCCATCACTTCCCTGGGCAGCCTGTTCCAGTCCTCGACAACCATTTCAGTGAACAAACTTTTCCTAATGTCCAACCTAAACCTCCCCCAGCACGATGAAAATGCAGAAAATCTTTCTCAAAGCTTTTCATCTTCCCCTCCCTCCACACTCACCATCCACTCCTAATTTTCCAAGAAGGGTCAGGGTGGCCCCAGAGACCTAGGTCAGATGGCCAGTTTGCCTGGGCAGGCTGAAGCCAGAGGAAACTCTGGTGAAGGTCCGTAGCAGTCCTGATGGGCAAATTGGTCGTCCAGCCTATGTCTAAGGGGCCATCCTGACCCTAAACAGTGACACTATGAAAGAAATCATGAAGTTATTTCATCTAATAGCAGCAGTCTGGAATGGACAATTTTGACTTAGCTAAAAATCTCTCCTCCTTCTGGAAATATGTCACTCACCTGTGACAATGGTGGCTACTGGTGTGAAAGTATTCTCTTCTATGAGACCACAATCAAGGAACTTTAGACTGAAAACCAGGATCTCAATGTTCTTCCAGACAGTCTGCAAAACCAGAAGTCAGAGGCTTGTATGAAAAGAAGCATCAGACAGTCAGTAAAATGACACACGTGGCATTTGTTGCTTTTAGCACGGAATAGGAAATACCTGGAAGACTGAGACTATAAAGTTCTTCAAAGTTAAATTCACACCTCAGCATTAAATATCACCCGCTATTTTTCTCTGATCCAAAAAAAGCCCAGTGCAAATGGAAGTATAAACCCCAGAAACCTTTGGTGTTCGACCTGTCATTGAAAATGCACATGGAACTACGTATGTCCTTTTTGAAAGTTAACCTTGAAGAATTTCTTGCCATAAAATGTGTAACCCACTTCCGATTTTTAGAGTGACTGCAGCATGCTGGGACTCTACAGAGAAGGAATCACATGTCTAGCTCCTTATTCTGCTACTCAGTTGCTTCACGACTTTCTCATCTTAGATATTTTAAGAATGCAGTTCACTACCAGAGGTTTAACACCAGGTCTTAGCCTATAGCATCACTGACACTGCTGCTGCCATGTGATCTAATCCTTTCACAAACTCAGCCTCATTAACATTTCTAGCACTGCCTCTGCTGATGAGGAGTTGTGATGTTTGGTAGTCCCATTGCTAGAATAAAACAGGCTAGTGCCTTTACACCGAAAGACATTAACAGCTTATCAAAGACTTAAGATGTGAAAGAGAAGGTTTTTCAGTGCTGGACAAAAGAATTGTGCCCTTCCAGTCAATAATGCATCAATAATAAGCACTGACCAAGACAATCCTTTCCAGCACCTTCAAACACCTGTTTTTAAGCCAGAATAACACCAGAGAATGAAGCGAGCACTAGGCAGCTGTTTCCCACTGCAGCTGCTGTCTGAACTCTCATGGAAAATCAGAACTGTTTAGACATGCATCAAGAAACACAAAATTCCCCTTCTATTTATGGTCTGTTCTCTGCTGCTGTAATTTTAACACTGTGCATAATGTTACCTGGAATTCACTCAACTTCTTGTAGAAATCTGTGTCATGACTACACTGGTACTGAAGGCTGAGAGACAGAAAGTCTACCGAGTCCTGGAAACAAGAAAAGAATCATCCTGGAGTAAAATGTTGGGTATTTTTGGTAGGTGTTAAATTAAAAGTATACAAATTTGTGAAGTGTTTGATAAAGGTACATTGCTAGAGTAAGAAACCAGACAGCTATATGGAAGCCTTTAACAATACTGCAGAACTGGATACTGTATGGGAAGATGCATTTTGCATTTCTCCTTCTAACCAAAGTAAAATTTAAACAGCTAAATGAACCCGTAGGAGCATTTTATGAATTTAATATTAATGATTTACAGTTGATATTTTAGTAAGTAGGACTGAAGAAGTCTATGATTAATCAGAGAAACCTTTGCAACTATGTGGTTCAGGTAGGACTTATCAATAATCCTTGGGGGAAGGTCCAGAAATCTTTAATCATTCCAGACTATGTTACCCACTAGAAGTCAGTAAGTTCAAGGCAATAGATCATATTCTATTAAGCCAGCTGCTGACATTTAAAAAAACACTGATAAGCTTTCAGTTTATTTTCCAGTCCAAAGTTTTCTTCTAGTTTAGTCAGCTCATCTAATATAACATTATTCCTCTCCCTACAGACCACACCTTGCTTATACTCCGAAAATGTCATGCCTATCACATTGTTTACCCTTATTACTAAATTTTGAAGGATTGTGAATCCAAGCAGAGCACCTCCTCTGTCATTTCTTCCCTACATCCTACATCAGCATCCTTAGACAGGGCATCTACTAATAGACAGTTTATTTTTTTAGAGGAAGGATGTCATCATCTTTGTAGAGATTATGTTCTCCTCCTGTTGTACCATCCCCAACGAGGCAAATCACTTTTAGCACAGCTCAGTCTGTGTTTTAACATAAAAAGCAGATTCTTTTTTTTTTAATTGCAGTTATTTAAAATAAAGTATCTGTTTCTTTGGTGGTGCATTAAGTAGACTAGCAAAGAAAATGACAATGGGTACACTTTCTGTGGGCACCTTGACATTTAAGCATGTATATTGCTAAAATCACCAGTAAATGCATCTCCATAGTGAGTGCTTACTGTCCAAGAAAGGATGTTGAAATAGTTCTTAAAATCAGAGGGCTTCACATCATCAGACTAATCAAACAAGTAAAACTTACTAAATTGGCCAGCTGGTAAACTTGCTAGCATTTTATTTCACTATAACTTGCAACAAGTCACTTCATGCTGTACATAAAAATCAAGTTAAATCTAATCAAATGTATATCATTTTGGAAATAACTTCCATCAAGGAGTTACCTGAAGAGAAACTGAAAGGAATGCTGATGAAGCATCATCCAAAACATGGTCCATTCCTAAAGCAATGGACAACTTTCCACCTTGGGAAAAAAAATAGGTAGTATGGTTAAGGGCAAACTAAAAATTCCAGTTCACTGCAGTTATTTTCAAATCAGTTGGATATTTTTGAAGAGGTGGAACATTGGACAGTGCCAATTTCAGAATACCCACTATGATTTTGACATAGAGAGCTGAAGAAGGTAGAAATTCAAAGCCACAGTTCAAACTTGTCTAATCATGACTGCCCACCAACACGTTAGCACTGTTGCTTACAGGAAGGTGGATCTGAATACAGTGGTCCAGTGAGTGCACTTCCACTCCATGCATAATTATAAGTAATATCTTTTATTTTCATGCCTTTGTGGTGGTTCTACAGCCATTATTTTTTCTAAGTCCATTTTGTGCTGGATGCTGCTGACGTGCTGGGGTGCCAGGAATCTGGGGGGGACAGGTTATACGGGAGGGATGCTGGGCAATTTCCAGTGTGAACTGTACTGCAAAGTGTTTCTGACAAATACATGAATTTAAAATGAATTAATTAATTAAAAATGTGAAAAAACAGGACTCAGACAGCTCTACTGGTTGACTGCCTGGGCCAGATAAATTCCAAGCCCAAAGAAGGTAGTCCCAAGAGGACAGTTGCTTAGGAAATCCTGGGTACCCATGACAGAAGAGATGAAATTCCCCTACTCTGTTTAACACAGGTAGAGTTATGATTTAATTACATAAAAATCCCAGTGTCTGCAATGAGGAAAGTCAAACAAAGATCACTGCAGACTTCCTCACACTATTATTATCTAACAGGAGACTTCTCGTGCCTTGTTTTTTCATGGTCTGTAGTATATTTCAGGATTTTTTTCGTCTTTCCAATGTGGGTCAGGAAAAGGTTGACAAAAATACATTATTACCTACAAAATAGCTTGAGTATTACAACTCTGTCATTATATGCAGAAAATAATAAAAAAGACTGGATTTGAGTAATTGTAAAAGTAATTTGTAACGGATAATTCATTTTCATTTCACACTAAAACATAAGTGTTTAGTGAAACTGGGATTGTTTAGTCTGGAGAAGAGGAGGCTGAGAGGAGACCTTCTTGATCTCTACAACTCCCAGAAAGGAGTTTGTAGTGAGGTGGGTGTTGGTCTCTTCTCCCAAGTAACTAGCGATAGGACGAGAGGAAATGGGCTTAAGTTGCACCAGGGGAGGATTAGGTTGGACATTAAGAAAAATTTCTATACTGAAGGAGCATTGGAAGAGGCTGTCCAGGGATGTGGTGGAATCATCATTCCTGGAAGTGTTCAAAAACCATGTAGACGTGGCACTAGAGGACATGGTTTAGTGGTTAAGATAATGTTAGGTAGACAGTTGGACATGTTGATCTTAGAGGTCTTTTCAACCTTAATGATACATGATTCTATTTTGGTTTGTTAGTTTATTTTCTTCTTAAAATTGAATAAAATAATTTCACTTGGATTAAATGAGAAATGACATTTTAAACCATGACCAGTTTTGTTTTGTGGATTTTGTCAATATATTTCCAAAGATTTCCACCTTTTGAGTGTAAGAATATGACCTGATTCTTCAGCTAGATCTGGACCTCTAAAGCTGTATTCCTTGGGAATACATCATGCCATAAGGAAAAATCCCCTGCCATATACCACTAATATACTACTATATACCAAAGAGGCAGTGGCACAGCCACTAACTGATGCCATGAGCTTCCCCTCTTAACTGAAATGGCAGCAATCACAACCCCAGTTTTCAATGATGCTGAAGTAATTAGCAAGGCTTTTAAAAACGAGATGACTGGGCAGGAATCAAAAGATTATTCCTAAATCTCAGTCCCACATTTGTTACACAACACACGTTTGGTCTACAAACAGTATGACACTACAGTTCATTGGGGGCATCTGCTGGTCTTTAAGAGCACATGAACAACAGCTCTTTGAGAAAAAGCATATATAAGTATTATAGTGTTTGGGTTTGAACTACTAATTTCTGCCACTCAAAATAACTGGAGGCTATTTACTACTTCCCTGATGCTTAAAAGATTAAATATAAATATGCACACATACACGTGTATATTATCCCCAACTATTTTAGCTATCATTTCAAGTAAAATGCAATTACCAGTAGATTATAAAAACAATTATCAAAAAAAGGGATTTGAAGGAACCTGTTACTCAAGAGTTTCTGTGCAATTCCAAGAGCTCTGCCTGCATATATTCACAGATTACAGGTAGCAGCTGCCATTTAATCCATCACAAAACATCTGTGAAAAATTAACATTAGAAAAAACAACCCAAACAATCCCTCTCCTCATTCTCCTTACCTGCAGGTGAGTATTTCTCGTGGTAGACATTGTAAGCTCTTTCATGAGCAGCAGCTACTGCCTGGGCTGCATGCTGGGGGTCAGCGTAAGGCAGACTTCTAAGCACCTCTGGCAGGTCGCTGAAGGTGAGCCACACATCCACCAGGTACCCAAAAACACGGAAGCTGAACTCTGCATATTCCACAAAAAGCTGAGCAAAAGTGTTGGCTTTCCTACCCGTGGCCTGTGTGACCACAGTGCCAGGAACACGCTGGTGATGCAGAACTACCACCGGCCTGAGGTCTGCAGCAACCAGGGTCTCGAGCAGCTGGTGGTAGCACTCCACTTCAGCTTCATCTGGCTTCCTAGCATCCCCCTTGGGAAGAATGCGTGCCCAGGGCAGGAAGACTTTGTAATGTGTCACCCCGATCTCACGAAGGTGGGAGAAGTACTGGGCCAGCTCAGGAGCCACAAGATCTTGTTGGCACAGGTAATCATGTGCTTCAGCTACAGCAGGGCCCTGATCTTCCTTGGGTAGGACTTGGTCCTGCAAATGTATTCTATTTACTAACTTGCTGGGTAGAGGTCCAGCAATGGCAATAAAATTCTGAAGAAACTCCCCATCTATCCCAAAGCTGGGAGACACTAACAGAAAGAAGATGGCTGTCTTACAAATCAGCTCCATCTCTGGACCTGATTTGTAACTGTTTCAGAATAACTCTGAAACAGTTATTCCACGATACTTATATTACAGTAGAAGTAATATTTAACTGAAATTATCTATTACACAGATAAACGTTCCCAGGACTAGCTGGCACTACAATGATAACAGATCAGACTTCCTATCAATAGATGAACGAGCACGTGGACAAATAGAAAAAAACACCATCGAACAATTAGTCAGAGAAAGGTCATGTGTAAATGTTTTCTGACATGCTCAGGTTCCCCTTTATGCTTGAATATCAACTGACATTTGCTGATACTGCCTCCATTTCAGAGGAAGATAAAATACGTAGACAATGCTTTTCATCTCCTCTTGGCCTTTTTTGGCGAAAGAATCCCAGCACAGGTCTGGATGCAGTTATCTGGCTGGGTGCCACCATGGCTCAGCGTGGGCAGGCCAGCAAGAGGCACGTCTGTGTTGTAATTCTTGGGTACAGAAAGAAAATCTGAGAGGTGGCACCTTATACCCTCTTGGAAAAGGAGTCGTTACGTGGATTCAGGCAGCAGCGACAATGTGTGCCTCATGCCAAATAACGTCGAGGAATCTGACTATCATTTTATTGCTTTCCAAAGTACTCCTTCCTTCAGCCTTGAAAACAGGGTGGACACACAGATCACCTGCCTGACCTGCTGCTGAGAGGAGACAGCTCAACTTGTCTACTTTCAAATACAGCAAAATTAAAGAGATGAGAGCATTTACCAGCAACTGCTGTCTGTGCTGCTTAAATACAGAATTGGTTTAAATCAACTAAACACAAAATTGTACATAACTATACTGAAAAGTCAGTTCCATCTCCTGGTTTATTTCCTTTAACAACCAGCTTTTTGTCTAAAGCATACCTGGAATCATCTCAGCAACTTACTCTCTGTCAAGCAATATTATCTTCAAGTTACAACAGAAAACTTCTCTCGACATTTGCATTTTTGCTCAAATACCCAATCTTAAAGCTTATACAGGGACTGTAATTTGTGTACTTTGACCCTGTCTGATTCCCAGGTTATTATTTTTTCTTAGGAAGCCTTGAAAAAGATTCATGTGCTTACTGTTCTGAATTACATACTGTTTTTTGTTTGGATTTTTCTGGTAGGTTTTTTTTCTGGTGGGTTTTTTTTCCCCTTGATGATTATTAAACAAGTTTGAATAGGAACGTTGCAGAACCACCTGGCACTTATTTTTCCACAGAGCAGTGTGAACCCAGAAATAACAGCCCTCCTAGCCTAGGGAAGCATATAGAACTGGGGAAGAAGCAGAAAAACTACTTAATTTCTCCATGTGAAAAATATTTATTACCAAACAAAGACCAGGGGGGAGAAGGATCACAGAACAAAGCACAAACAGCTTCCTGCTCTTATTTTGAAAATAAATTATGAACAATAAAGAGTAGGTTGTTGTAGGCAAGTGGCAATTTTTAAAGAAATGTAGCATTTGCCAGGATGCAGTTTATATAAGAAATTAAAGTTACTGCAACTAGAGGTAGTGCCCAGTGATAGGGTAATGTTCTTGATGACCAACATTTATGATTCCTTCCCTTCAGTAAATGGAACCATTATCTTTAGTGATGTGCTCCATTAGACCAAGGCCTAGCTGGCTAAAGCTGGGAGAGACTAACAGAAAGAAGAAAGAAGTTGGTCTTACAAACCAACTCCATTTCTGCACCTGCTTCAGAAACAGTTCTTTCACTCTTTATGCTTATCAAGTATATAGCTTTGGCACCTTTCACACTATTACAAACTTATCTCAGGTGCTGGCATCAGGTTGACAGGACAAATATTCAGGTATTTTTAATTCTTAATAGACTATTTAATAATCCTGGGGCATATAATTGAGAACAATGGAAATTTAAGTACAATTTTCTTACAGAAAAAGTTACAATGTGGTCTTAAAAATCCCTCACAAATGACGAGAGTTTTGAACTCACTTACAAGTCAAGACATTCATCAGGATGGGGATTTCTGACCTCCTGACTCAAAGCTTTGCTTTGGGCTTGGCTATTTTCAATTTTCTATTTTACATATGCAACAGGAGCATACACATCTTTAGTCCATCTAAAAAGAAAGAGAAGCAATCAGAGTTTCTCATTATCTATTACTGGAAGTTAAAAAAACTTCTTAAAAAAACCAAACAGCATCTGTTATACAGGACTTTTAATCTTTCTTAAGATATTAAACATTTAATCACTATTTTTTTTTAGCCTCAACACAAGGCATAGAAAATAGCAATCCCACATATGAGTGACAACAAATCCACCCCCAGACATCTCCAGACATTTAATGATCGTTTATTTATGTTAATAAGAAAAACAGTAAAAACCTATAGCATAAAAATTCTACTTGAACTCTACAACAGAATGCAAAATTCCTCTCATTTAAAACAGAAGCATCTACATAGCCTGATGTTGATCTTGAAAAGAGCTATTGAATGATTCCACTCGGCATCTGGATTATGATACTGAAACCTAGAATTAATAATAAGACTAATAAGTGTGTCTTTCTTTTAAAGCTTTCCAGGTATGCTCAGTGTAAATGAGCCATCATATATTACTAACCACACCGTGGTGCATGCCACAGTAAAGCAGTCACAGGAATTTAAGATGTTAGCTCTACAGCCACCCTTGCAAGAAAAGAATGCATTTTCCAACATGTAACTGGTCAGCTCTGCAATCCAGTTCTCAGCCCCTAGTCTTCCAGCAGATAGTTTGGGTTGACAACCAGGTATGGATCTTCATCAAAAGTCTCTTCTTCTCTGGATCCTCTCAGTCCCGACTGGGACAGCTCTATCAAAATGTGGTCCTGCAATACACAAAAGTTTGTATTCAAACAAAACTAGGAAGGTTTGTTCATATGTTTTGAAAGGCATCTCCTTTTTATACTGGTAGCACCTCTTATTGATGAATTTAACCCTCTTACTTGTAATCTCCCTCTTTAACAGGTTCTTAATCTTAACAGTTACATTCAATGGAAGTCTCTTGTATGCTTTCTGGAAACACTTCAAGTGGTTTTGTACCTTTAAAAGTGAAAAGTATTTTATATTTTCATACCTATTCCTTCAAACTGTCCTAGTACCCCCATGACTTAAAAGCTATCCATTGAATAAAGTGGTGTTTGTATTCTGTACCCTAATGTATAACTAACACTAGAGAAATATGAAAAATTATCACTTACACTTTTCTAGGGACATAATACGTCGCTTTGAACTTTTAATTACACACATCTGTAATTTAGTTCTCTTTAATTATTTCCAACATGTATTAAATAAAGAGGGCATTCATACTGCACCAGTCAGTAACATGGAAGCACAAAACACTTCTCAAATGAGGAATGTATTCTGTTAAAAATGAATCATTGCCCTATACAAGTTAAAACCCTTTTACGCTCTCCACACATCTCTGTACATACGTAATGCGTAAGCCGGTGAATGACTCTCTCTATGATCTTCTTTTTATTTATTAGCTCTTCTTCAGATTCTATTTCAGATTCAATTTCCTTTAGGTACCAATTAATAAGTTCACTCTTCTTTAATGATGAATCATCCTCTTCTGCAAAGAAAATTTGCATAAACATGGCAGCAGTAAGATACCATTTAAACCATAAGAGGAAAGGATTTATATGTTAACATTTACAATGCTGAAGACAGAAACAGGCTTTTTAAGATATTTAAGAAACATCAGACTTCCTTCTGTTTCTTAAAACATGATGTTTTGTACAGGAGGCTGTTGTATCATGGCTGATGAGGAGATATTTAGATTGAGAATTGAAGCTTTTGGTTCTACACATCCAAGTGCCTTACAGATTAAATGATCAGCCTGCAATCACATCAGCCTTCAGCTTCAAGCAAAAGCAGTTGTAAGGACTGCAACAACCTTCCCCTAAGTAAGGGCAAATCAAAATCACTGTCACACAAAGCTAAAGAAGTCATCCTTCCACGTGTACTCAGCATTTTGTACAGACATGGCAGTCTCCACACCATTCCAAAAACTTAATAGCATTGGTTTATGCTAAGAGAAAACTGCTGCATTTCATTACAGGAGTAGCCTCATTGCAACAGAAGTATTTCATCTCTCCAAGAAAGGATGAAGTTATTTGGCACGTACTGCTTACGCGTATGCTCTAGGCTGTGGTTGCTGGCATACATTAAAGCTCTTGCTACAATTTTTAACTGCTGCTAACTCTTCTAGCTAGGTTAAACCAGCATATGCTACAAATGCTGTTCTGGATCTGCTCCTTGTCTTACTGGGTTTTGACAAATGACTAAGATACCAGAGCTAGAATGTCCAAGAAGTCATATTTGTATTATCAGATGTAATACAGCCTCATGTGTGCAGGTTCACATCTGACCTAATAAATGTGGCGTCTCAGGAGTGAAAACCCCAACTCCAACAGCATGAGATGTAGTAACAGTTGCTCCTTGAACTCAGCATCTGCTGTCTTTTTAATAAGCAAATCCTTACCTTCCTCTGCTTTCCTGAGGTGCAGCACCAGGAGATTAGAAATTCGTCGATACTCAGAGAAGCCCAGTCTAAGGGAAGCTTTGGGTGCAGCATCCTTGTTCGTGTTGTCAGACTGGCCATTGATCCCATTCACAAGACCATTGACCCCAGCTGGAGCTTCTGCCTCACCTATTTGGACACATACCCAGATTTAAATCTGTAACATCTTTTAACTGTTTAATACCCTGAGCAACTGAAAAGTGTTGCACTGACCAATCAGATGAGTGGACCCATAGGGAGGCTGAAGAAATAAGAGAGTTAAGAACAAGAGTCAAGATTCCTAGACCTTGTTAGATAAAAAATAGGTGAGAAACTGAAGAGAAGCATATACTCCAACAAGGTAAGCTGTAAAGGCTGGAAGTATTTTCCCCTTTGGCAAAATTCTCTACCAGTAATTTACCATTGACTCCATCTTGGTCCTCTTGATCCTCTATTTGCTGTTCATCATCTTGGTATAAGTTGATGTCAGGAGTCTCAACTCTAATGATGGACTTATTTAAAAGCCTGAAAGCTTCCTTCACATGTTTCGGGTGAACCTGGGGAAGATTTGAAAAAACGTGTTCTAAAGAGGTATGGTGACTCTTCTAAGTGTTAAAAGCTTTTTTTTTTCCCCTGTCAATAGCTCCAGAAATTCACCTCTGACTCTTGACAAAGGGTTTTTTCTACCCATTTCACCTGAGTAATCCTAAGCACTCAAGAGTCTGCAAGTCAAACTATAGCCCACTACCAGCATTCTTGAGTTCACACAAGGTTATGGAGGGAATAAGCAGCCTGAGGAATCTTTCAGGCTTTAGCAATCATGTGGAATCAATAAAATTTTTACTTAAGCCAAGAACATTTTGAAGAAAGGTCAGTGGAGCAAGAAACATGAAAGAAATGGGTCTGAACAGAAGCAGTACGAAAAAAAAAAAATTAATGAGACTTTCTCTGGAACTGAAAAGCAAAAGCTATCAAAATCATCTCTAGCAGAGCCACATGCTAAAAGCTGTCTGAATTTAATTAAGTTCTTTTTAGAACCCAATAGGTGTCCTTACACAAGCAGTGAGCAAGTTTCTATCACTGCATGTGTCATACAACCCTCATGTAAATGTTTCAAAAGGCCTGCTGAGCTTTAGAGCAGGGACTAGAAGGATGGCTGTCATACTACAGTTAATAGCCATAACACAACATACATTTCAACACTGGTTGATGCAAGAAGGAGCTTAGATCACAATTACAGGTACTCTTAGGGAGGTTCAGATACTTCGATGAGCTTTGGCTTTTTAGACTGCAGATGGAAGCAAGCTGTGAGATTACTACACAAGATTAGGAGAGCCAGTACCAACAGCCCTGGCAGATACTATAGATGATTGTTCTTCCTATTTGCCATAATTTAACAGGTAACAGGCTGAGAGTACCAATACAACTGTGATACAAAAACATGCATGTTCTGTTTGGACCAGCTGATCTCGGTTTTAGAAGACATACTTTAAAACCAGTATTCCTGGCATCCAAATTCAGACCCAGCATGGCCACATCACTAGTGAAAACAAGCCCTTCTTACCCAGAGGATTCACACACGTACAATAGTCAAACAGCAAAGCCAGAATTCCCACAACGTTTATATAAACATTTATACAAACTGTCATCACCTCATCACAGCAGTGCATACGAGCCATAGCTTCAGACAGCCGAATCATGCTCTCCAGCTGTCGCACGGTGATTCTCCAGGATGATTTTGTCACTCCAGAGCCATCGCGCTGCCGCAGTCGTTTATACTGCTCCACTATGAAGTCCTCAGACTCCTTAGATATCTTTGTGATGTAAAACAGTATGACAGTTTGCCGTGTTAGAAGAACTGAAGTTTGTTCTGCTTGCATTAGATTGGCAGTTCCCAGGCCTTTCTGTACTAGCTACTGTTTTTCTCTGCTATTCACATACTATACATAAATATCATTAAATAATCACATTGTGTTAAAATTATATGGTAATAATGATAACAGTAACAATGATACCACAGCAAGCACATCGACACAATTATTTTGCAGCAGATTTTTGATCGTTTCTATTTTTTCTGTTCCACTGACTTGCTTCCCAGCATAATTCATGTTTATTCACCTTTTACTCAGCTTTGTGTACATGCTTTTTAATCTGAGTCTGTTTGCACATACACAGCTCCAGCTGGAAAACCAACTCCCTGCCATAAAGAAATGAAACAGGACTTTCAAAACTCTGTGAGGGACAGTGTCCTCTCCTTCCATTTGAGAACTCCATTAGAAGAACTTCTAAAAATCTAACACACAGCCCAGCCAAGCTGCTACTTGGATAGAAAACAAAAAATTTGTATTTAAGAGCAAAGGTAAACTTAAGTTTACCATGTTCTGTAATTTGTCACAAATAAAGCAAAGAAATACCAAGGAACATTTATTTTTAAAATAAAGACAAACTGTTTGATTAAGAAATCAGTCAATAAAATACAAAAATCTCTGCAGCAGGCATGGTCAATAACCCATGCCCTTGAGGTATGAGGAAGCTGTGAAACAACCCCTCAGTCATTCTAGACAGAGGTCAAGAACTGCCACCAAAGCAGTCAAGACTACTCATTAAAACACAGCCTGAGCTGGGCTGGCTGGGTTTCTGGAGTACATGGCTCCAAAATATGCTGCTTTGAGGTAACAACTGAGTTTACAGCTCCTTTCTTGAGAGAACATTACACTAAGTGTCTCTGCATTTGCTGGAATAAAGCATGACACAGAGCAACTATTCCTTTGGACCTCCTCATACAGAGCAACTTAAACAAGGACATAGAATTACCTTTGGTTTAAACTGCCTTGCAAACAGCAGATACCTTCTGATGTCATCTAACGAATAGATCCGATCAACAGATTCTTCTACTCTGGAATGCAGATCCACTATGCGCCTGGCAATGGCATAGTCTGTAACCTGGGATATTGCAGCTCTGTCAGGTCACTTGCACAACAGCCAAACAGCCCAACAACAGCTATATTCTTCCTCCCCATTCCCCTCCCTCGCTTGCTCTCCTCATAGCAAAGTTAGTCTTTCCAAAAGCCAGACTCTCTGCCAGAAGATCCAGGAGGTTTTTAATACAAGGAAGCACAGCAGAGAGGGATAAAAGTTTTAGGATTTATAACCTCTTGGAACTCTCCTGGGTTGTAAGTTAGACATAGAACAGGCTGAAAGCAGCACTCTACAGCGTGGGAACTGCTTTCTTCCTTTTCAGCCCGCTCTGCCTCTTTCATCAGTCCCTTCTCAACCAGATAATCACTCTGGGCAAAACAGCAGCCAGAACAGTGCTGAACCAACATTAATCTCTGTAGCTCAAGCGTTCCCAAGGCAAACACCACATAGACAGGTGGTTGCAGTCTCAGCCTTAGTGACCAGCCATTTGTAAAAATGACTAATGGTGTTAAGCTTGCAGGTCAAATTGCTACCAGATGAAAAGGCAGTATCCTTGTATTCAGCAGAGTGTGTTCAATTTTGTACTGCCAGCTTCTAACGTCACAGAGAGAAGAAAAGCAGAAGTAAGATGCTCTCATGAGATCAGCTTCACCTAAGACTTCAGAGGGCCACCAAAATGGTCAGGGGGCAGGACCACATGATGTTCAAGAGGAGGCTGAAAGAGTTGGGTCTGTTCAGCTTGGAAAGAAAGCAACTGCTTCATTGGCAAGTACAAATGTGATGGAGTCAGATTGTTCTTAGAAGCACAGAGGTAACCAACACAAACTGAACCATAAGAAATTCTGATTAGATATAGAAGTTGTTATTACCATTTTTTAAACGCATGAGAGTTGTTAAAACATTTCAGTAGGGGCCTAGAGAGGCCACAGAATCTCCACACTTGTAGATACTCAAAACTCACCAGGTCAAGGTCAAGGCAACCTGTTCTCAGTGATTTGCTTTGAGCAAAGGGTTAGACTATATAAATTATTCTACAGTTCTTTAAAATTACCTCATTACATTCATCCACAAGGATGAAGAAGAGATCAAAGCGAGACATGATGGGAGCTGACAAGTTTATATTCTGTTTCAGTGACTTGGATCTGTCATAGCGCCCGCCAACTGGGTTTGCTGCAGCCAAAATTGAGGTCCTGGCATTCAGGGTAGCCTGACAATTAAAAAGAAAGAAAAAAAGAATTATATCTGCGACCATTTGCTAAACCAACTCACTGCAATTCATATAGGTCAGCATAACACCTTTTAGATGGAATTTCGATGGAAGTATTACAGCAATTGCTCCTCAGAAGAGCCCAAAATCTTCTAACCAAATCTCTGTCCCAAGACAGTTTGATGAATCAGTATTTTAACATTGTCATACTCTTGCCAACAATACTGAAACAAGTCCATTTCTGATCTTTTTGGTCATGAGGCACAAAAACTTTGCAGGGAAGCTGTTCTCTGTCCTGCCACAGTGAGGCAGCTGCAGAGCTGACACAAAGATCTGACAGATGACACTAGATCAGCACATGTAGCAAACAGGTGATCCCAGAGATCACACAACCAGAGGGCTAGCACAAGCTACCTTCACTCCTGCTTTAGTAATGGATATGGTCTGCTGCTCCATCGCTTCATGAATGGCTACTTGGTCCCGCAAGTCCATTTTGTCAAATTCATCAATGCAGCAAACCCCCTGCAGTGGAAGAATAAAAACTACTAAGTCACCCAAATTCAATCACTTTTGGGAAAAAAAGAAAAGAATCATTAAGATAATCTGGGGGTCTTGGTCATCAATCGAAACCATTGCAGGGATGCAGGAACCTCTCCAGTTCCTGGACTCACATTATCCGCCAGCATCAGTGCTCCAGCTTCAATGACAAATTCATGAGACTCTTCATCCTTTACCACAGCTGCTGTTAGACCAGCAGCACTGGAGGCTTTTCCACTGGTGTATACAGCGCGAGGACTGAACTCATCCACATGCCTATGGGGACAAATAATAGTGAGGGACAAACTTTGGAAGTCAGATTGCAACGTGCAGGAACGAGATAACTGTAATGCAGTGCTGCTTTCAACCTCTCAGGCCAGGACTCGTTCTTCCCTTAAGGAAGCCATTAATATTTAGCTAGGCCCTGCCACCTCTGGTGATGTTTGAGCAAGCCCTGGAATCTAATCCTTATCTAACTGCAGTCCACCACGGGTCTGTTAATCACCTGTGGTTACACCATCAGAAAAAAATAATCCAGATCTCTTCCCACAAGTTTTCTGCTGATTTCACGAGCCAGTGCAGCTCCTTATGGGTCAGGTGAATGTCAGCACATGGGAAGAAATGGTTTCACAGCAGGAAGCAGCAAGAGTGACCACAGGCAGCCTAAGGCAGCTTTTGTGGTGTCTCTACATTTGTGAGTTGCAATGTATGCTGCAAGGAGCTCAGCTTCACAGAGAGCGATGCAGAGGTAAATGAACAGCGTGGTAAAATAAAACCATATTAAGTAGAATTTTCAGTAGAAAAGCATCATAATATAAGATGCAGCATAAAACATTATTAGCTCTGAAAAATGCTTTTGAAATAGTTGTTATCTATTTGTCCGAAGTGTTAGGAAAAAGAAACAAAAAAAAAGCATTAATATCATCTCTGATACTTTAAGGCGTGCAATAGATTTTGTGGTTTTAATATTCAATGACTCTTGAAAATATTTGGAAATTCACACCTTCATAACTATGTAAAGAACAAAAATCCTCTTTATTCTTTGTTATTACCACAGGGGCTTGTTGAGTTTGCTTCAGCCCTGTTCAAATACTCCAACCACATCCAAACTGTTCCTGGAAAATATTCTTAGTTATTTTACTTCCCCTTCCTCTGCTTAATGTAGAAAAGACACAATACACACTTATAGCTCTAGTTACACTGGATAATATTTAAATACTGAGTTTTAATGAGATGCTTACTTTAGAAATTGACTCTTGGCTGTACTTGGATCACCGACAACACAAACGTTGATGTCCCCACGCAATGAAGTGCCCTCTGAAGTGGTCTTAGGAACTCCTCCAAAAAGCATCAGCAGGACCCCACGTTTCACTTCGTCGTTACCTACCCCAGAAAAGACACTCGATTAAAAACCCAAAGAAAACACCACATTTTTCCTATTTAAAAAAACCCTTCAGCCCACTAGTTTTAGAGCATTTGGGCATATCCACTCAGAATTCACCTCTCTGCTAAACATCCACTAAAACTGCATTTATGTGTTTGGTACAGTTTCAGGGAAGAAAGACTCAGAAAGTGGCCAAATACATTTATATTACAGTAGCTCAGAGTATGGGAAAAATTCAGTGTGTGCACAACAGCATACCACTATTTGGGACCCTTCAATCTTTTGAATGAAACCTGTTTTAAAATAGAGCTTATATCCAGCTGTCAGCTGTAGGGTTTAGTAGTGGATCACATTTGCCACAGAGCAAAACCAGCTGTTTTGACCAGTCATGCAGGCCTTAGGGAGTTAACCCAGCAAGCATTCAGGAAACAGATTCTCCTTTCCTAGCATAAGCAGTGCTGGAGGAGAGAGTTTGTGGTAGTTGGCACAAAGCTTTCAGGCTTTCCCAAAATGAAACCACAGACAGCAAAAAGAATTTATATTTTCACAAGGGAAATCTTCCCTCTCTGAGGCAGAAGTCGGACTCTTACCATGGATAGTGGGGAAGAGGCTGGTGCACAGGTTATGGTAGAGGTTTTTATCTTGGCTCATTTCAAAAACCTTCTCCCACTCTTTCACAGACATTTGGTTTTTAATGCTTTCTGCAGTCTGTTCTTCATCTCGGAGCTCTTTTCCACCAAACTAAACAAAGGAAATTAAAAAAAAATTATTAAAGTAATAACATGGTCACTACTGAATGTGAGTACTACCGACAGGAGGTTACAAAAAAAAAAAAAAACTTGCTCTGTAAGCTGGATGGAAGGAACACATTCAGAAAATCTGACCTTAGGCTAAGCAAGCTCATCACCTTATGCCTTTAAAAACCAATAGAAAATTTCCTCAGGGGCAAAATCAATGGAGTGTAACTTCAGTCAGTGAGTAAAACCCACAATAGATGCTTGTCCAGAGACTAAAAAGAGAGTAAACTGGTGCAGCATCCTTTGGTTAAATTTTGCCTTTGTAAGCCGTCTTCATTAACTGGAATTCCCAAGTTCTTTCATTACTCTGGAATGAGGCAGGAAACTTCTACACCCAGCAAATAACAGCTGCCATTTCTATCCTATGTGATGGTGAAGCTGCTAACACATCTATAGATTAAAATACCATAAAATTATAAAACCCAGCCACAGTATTACTTATTATGTTGTAGTAGATAGCTGTTTTCCCTGTGATAAAATGAAGCAATAGGATTTCCTGGAGGAAAAGGACGTGCTGCAGGAATGTATGAAAACTGACCGGAAATAAATGGACTGATTAGCTCTTTAGAATAAATTGGTACCATTGGCAAATAATCACATCTGTGAAAACTGCTACGAACAATAAAGACAATTTTACCCATTTCTGCTCCCTAATTTGAGGTAAAAACCATACAGACCAGAAATCATCAATACTTTTAAATATAATTTCTTTCCAGACTTACCCGTGGATTTGTTGGTGCAACGTAACAAGCTAGAAAGACCAGCTTGTATGACAGCTCCCTGACCCCCAGGGCACGAAGTCCTCGGATGCCTTCGGTTTCATAGCCCTCCGTGCCGCTCACCCGCGAGCTGGTTTCTGCGCGCACCCCTGTCATTAGAGGGGGAGTCAGAACAGCAGTTCCCACAACCAGCAGGAGGGACATCTCCCCGAGGTCACGAGCGGCAGAAACAAACCTGGTGTTGAGAGCTGGGACACATCAGGCACGACAATCAGTGACCCTGTGAAGTCACATTTGTCACCTGCCTGAGCGGACTCCACTGCCTCTGCACGCAAGATCACCTCCACGCTACGAGGAATGCTGCCGCGCGGCAGCTCCGCCTGCGTCTCCTGAATGCGAACCTGGGGAGGGAGGGAGGGAACATGAAGCACGTAGCCAGTATCACCAAAACTGCTTTAAAAGCTGAGCTGCTAATAGAATAAGTAGCATTTGATTGCTGACAGTCACGTCAATCATGAAATTCCTCTTGCAGTAAGACAACCAACCAAAAATCCCTTTGCTAATCAGTATCTAAGGAGCCTTGGAGAAACTTAAGAGGATAGATGGGGGCCACATTGACAATTCTGAGGGCTAGGAAAAGCAACCTGAAGAGTCCAGGTTGCTGCAGGATGTGAAGTGCTGAAGATTTGGCAGAGTAAATAAACCTGGCAGAGCAAAGCACTGCAGATACTAAGAGACAGCCTTTTTCATACTCGTATAAAAGAACTACAGACTATGTACCTGCAACACTAGACTAACAATAGCTCAAAGATGTGGGGTTTTCAGTGGCTTACTTAGAAAACAAACACCACGCAACAAAACCACTTTCATACTGTTCATCATTTCCCATGCTTAAACATCCATAGACAGAGAGAAATTGCTTGCAGAAATTCCAGTGCCTTTTCTTAATGCTGACAGAACCAAAATTAACTGTCTTTAACGTGTAGCAGCACAAACAACACCTTTCAGCTACCACAGGCACGTTACTGCTGGTTGTCATCCCTGAATCTCACCACTGTACCTTTTGGAAATCAACAAATCTCGATTTGTTTGTGTCCAGCAGGAATCTCCTTCTATTGGCACACACTGGGTTTCTGCAGATGTTTGGCTGCGTGTATTTAAATTGCTGTTCCACATCTTTAATCACTGTCTGGCAGTCGAGGCACAGGAAGGTTCCACTCACAAGCTCAGGATGGACTGGGTGGGTCCGAACCACCTGCCCACTGATCCGCATCAGCGAGCCAATTTTTGCCGATGTCAATTCTCGTATTCTGGTCGAAAGAGAAATTCATAAGGATTAAATTCCTAAATGGAGTTGACATTTTTAGGCCCGGAGTTCTACCCCAGTAGGAAGACACAACATGGTTTCATTCAACCTGTGTCTAAAGAACAGTTGTAACAGACAAAAGAAGCACAGTTACTAGAATATATTCTCATTCTACCACTTTACACAAACTTTAGGTAAGTACTAAAGGTCAAACCAATGCTGAAGTTATTTCACTGGTATTTCAAAAGCAACATATTCTAAATAAGTTTTAAATTAGAGAAGTCACATTTGTTTGTGGAATCTGATGAATGCAATTATCTGAGTATGATTCACAAATTAAAAACTGTTTCAAAAAATACCCTGCAGAAGCTCAGGAAACTGCTTCACAATTGTATTGGTCAATCATAGAATGTTAGGTGTTGGAAGGGACCTCTGGAGGTCACTGAGTCCAACCCCCCTGCCAGAGCAGGATCACCCAGGGCAGGCCACACAGGAGGGTCTTGAAAGTCTCTAGAGAAGGAGACTCCACAACCTCTCTGGGCAGCCTGTTCCAGTGCTCTGTCACTCTCACAATAAAGAAGTTTCTCCTCATGTTGAGGTGGAACCTTCTATGCTCAAGTTTATACCCATTGTTCCTTGTCCTGTTGCTGGGCACTACAGAAAAGAGACTGGCTCCTTCCATTTGACAGCCACCCCTCAGATATTTATAGACATTAATAAGATCCCTCCTCAGTCTTCTCCTCTCAAGACTGAACAGCCCCAGTTCTCTCAGTCTTTCTTCATAAGGGAGATGCTCAAGTCCCTTAATCATCCTCATAGCTCTCTGATGGACCCTCTCCAGTAGATCTTTGTCTCTCTTAAATTGGGAAGCCCAAAACTGGACACAGTACTCCAGGTGTGGTCTCACCAGGGCAGAGTAGAGGGGGAGGAGAACCTCCCTTGACCTGCTGGACACAGTTTTCTTAATGCACCCCAGGATGCCATTGGCCTTCCTGCCACAAGGACCCATTGCTGCCCCATGGAGAGCTATCCACTAGGACTCCAAGGTCTTTGTCCGTGGTGCTGCTTTCCAGCAGGGCAACCCCTAACCTATACTGGTGCCTGGTGTTATTCCTCCCCACATACAGGACTCTACACTTGTCCTTTTGAACTTCACGAGGTTCACCTTCACCAGCTGAGGTTGACCTTCATCAGCTATACGTTTCACTCTATATATCCAAAACATTTTTAGCAGGCTTTGACACTTTTTTTTTTCCCCAGTAGTCAAAATACACACATTTCTGGAATTAATAATCATCTTACTTGTGTCTGGTAGGTAGATCTTGGAATGCAACATAAAAGTCCTTGTTTGGAGGAACATTCCCATGGTCTCTGGCAAAAGTCTTTACTGCACGGCAGAGGTAAGGGTAAACCCTGAAATAGGGAAAATAAGGTCAAAGTTTTAGAAGCTACCAGAATTCTGCCTTTGCTTTAGACTTGCGTCACACACTTTTACAGCCACATTATTCAAGAGCACACAAAAACTAATCTAAATATGCTAAATATGAGATTATTGCATAATAATGCCATTTGCTTTCTTGTCTGAAAAGGGATTTTTAAGACTCATGACACTTTTAGCCTTTTATTAGGAAGCAGATCCTCAAAATAAGCCATCGGTTCAATAAAATATTTTCAGAACAAGAAGTTTTAGAGTTTAGTCTGTATTCTTTACTGGCCATCTACTTCTTTACCATAATAAATGCAATTGCCTAATTAACTAATGGTTTCCAGAGAGAAATCCATTAGGAAATAAGTTCTGATCTGGTAGCAAACCTCTCAATTTTCACATACCTTGCAAGACATTATGGGCCTGAGATGGTTGCATTACTCAACTCTCAGGTCATCTCTACACTTTACCTGTAAAATTCCTCCTGAATAGTGGTAGAGAGCTGCTGATTGAACTGCTCCAAATCCACAAAGCTTACAATCAGCGTGTTCCGCTCTGGCCGAATCAGTTCTTCAGCATCATGCAAGTATTTCACCTCCCCATCGCTGTTCTGGAACCTGAGAGCAATTCAGGAAAACATTTTCGGTTACACATCAGGCAGCAATCGAACACTTCTGAATTCAGGAGAGAAAGAGAAGAAAAGGATCACACACGCAAAGGAAGACAAATCTTAGGGAGTCAGACGTCTTAAGGTGTAACAACGATGCCACAGAAGGGATTTTCAACCCGGCTATCACAAAACGTCGTTCAACTGGGGCCAGGTGCCCCTAAAAACGTCCCGCTGAAAGCTCTCTGGGAAGGATTTTGTCAACGGGGGGGGGGCATCTCCCGGCACAGCGCGGCCTCCGCGGCGGGCCCAGAAAGCGGGGGAGCTTCTCCGTCCCATCCCAGAAAGCGGGGGAGCTTCCCC
>JANVCC010000022.1:36053407-36092607 GCA_025345505.1 Todiramphus chloris collaris
CGGGGGAGCTTCCCCGCCCGATCCCAGAAAGCGGGGGAGCTTCCCCGTCGGCACCACGCGGGATGGGGGCGACAGGCCCTGACAGGATCCCACAGCCACAAATGGCGGCCCCTCTGTCAGGCGCTGGAGGCCCGGCCGCCTCCTGGCGGCCCTTGCCCGCCCGCCCGCCCGCCGCCATGCCCAGTCCCCCCCCTCACTCACTCCTCTAAGAAGTCCTGGAACAACTTCTGGCACTTCTCGGCCACCTCATCGCGGAGCTGCTGGTGCTGCTGCGCCGCGGCCGCGTCCCCCGCCGCCACCGCCAGATCCATCCCGGCCGCTGCCGCTGTCCCAGCCCCCGGCCCGGCCCGGCCCCGCCCCACAGCGGTTCGCGCCACAGCGCACCTCACGTGCGCCGCCGCGCCGGCCAATCCGCGGCCGCCGTCCCGCAGAGCCCGCCCCCGCCAGCCCCGCGCGCCCGCTGCCTTAGCGGCCGTTTTGGCGCCAAAGGCGAGGGGCGCGGCGGGGCTGAGGGCGGGGCGGCGGCAGGAGGCGGGTTCCCGCCCCGGGGAGAGCCAGCCAGTTCCGCCGGCGGGACGCTGAGGTGGGCAGGGTGTGAGGGGAGAGCGGGTGTCGTCAGCACCCCGCGCCCCGGCTGTGTGCCGGGCCTTCTCTGGCTGCTGGGCCGTGGATGGTTTTGTCTCGGGGAACTTGTAGCGGCTGCGGAGGAGGGACGTGTCCTGTCAGCACGGGGGTGCCTGGCTGCTGTGGGTGGCTTTGGCAGGGTCTTTAGCTGCAGGCCAGCTGCAGTAAGTAGAGTTAAGATGTTATTAACGGCATGGGCAGTGGGATCGAGGCACCCTCGCAAGGCTGTGGACGACAGCAAGCAGTGTGGTGTGGGCAGCGTGCTGGAGAGAAGGGATGCCGTCCAGAGGGACCTTGACAGGCTGCAGAGGTGGGAGCACGCCAGCCTCATGAAGGTCAAAAAGGCTACAGGCAAGGTGGGTCAGGAGAATCCTCAGCATCGGCACAGGCTGAGGAGTGAGAACATCCCTATGGGGAGGGACTGGGGGGTGCTAGTGGGTGAAGAGCTGGACATGAGCTGGCAACGTGCACTTGCATCCCAGAAAGCCAGTGGCATCCTGGACAGCAGTGTGGGCAGCAGGTCGAGGGAGGGGATTCTGCTGCTCTGCTGAGACCCCACCTGGAGCACTGCGTCCAGCTCTGGAGTCCTCAGCACAAGAAAGATACGGTCCTGTTGGAGCAGGTCCAAAGCAGGATACAAAAACGATCAGAGGGCTGGAACATCTCTGCTGTGAGGACAGGCTGAGGGAGTTGGGGTTGTTCATCCTGGAGAAGAGAAGGCTTGGGGGAGGCCTTATTGCAGCCATCCAGAACCAGTACCTAACGGGGGCATGTAAGAAAGGTGGAGATGGTCTTTTTAGCGGGGCCTGTTGCAAAGGACAGGGGTGGTGAAACACTAGCACAGGTTGCCCAGAGACCTGGTTGATGCCCCATCCCTAGAAACATTCCAGGTCAGGCTGGACAGGGCTCTCAGCAACCTGTTCTAGTTGAAGATGGCCCAGCTCACTGCAGGGGGGTTGGATGAGGTGACCTTTAAAGGTCCTTTCCAGCCCAAAGCATTCTGTGATTCTAAAACTCCACTGTTGCACCCAGGGCACTGCTGAGCAGGCCTGGAGCTGCGGAAGGCCCGATGCCGTGTGCCGGAGGTGTCTTGGGCAGCTTCTCCCTGTCAAGACCCACCAGGTAGGCTGCACCTCTGGCTTCTGAAGGACTAGCCTCAGTGAAAAAGTTGTAAATTAAGCCAGGTGAGGGTCAGGCTTTAGTTTGGACACTCGGCTCAGTGTTTGTAACGTGTTTACAGGTAGGGTGATCTAAGGTAATGTTTGCCAAGTGATGCCATCCCTGACAGCCATTGCTGAATGGCAGCTGGTGGCACATGATGCCTGCCAGCAGGAACCGTTTCAATAGCTACGAACAATTGTTTAGACTCGCTCTGCCACCTGCAAAGTCATTAATCTCTGCCTTAAACTGGGAATTTGCTGTAATTAAGGCAGCTACGGGCTGACTCTTCCCCAGTTCTGAAACCCTGTAGGAAGTGCTAGCAGCAGAGGCTTCCTGCAGGGGGGTTATTTCACGCTGCGGTGCACTTGCCACGGTGTGAAGGAAGTCTTAATTGCAAAATGGTAAAGGCTGCCTGGCAACAATTTGTTCTTTGGGTGTAGTAAGATTCAGCTCTGCACGGTTCCCCCACTTTTCATGGCAGAGGTCAGAGCAGAGGTTCTGGCCGGGTTAGTCTGGTTTGAAAGTTGGTTATTATTTTAATGCAGATTGAGCTTTGGTACGTAAGTACAGCTCTTTCAGGGTGTTTTGTTTTTTCTTTCTGAAGAAAGCTAAAGGTCAAAGAAGTGGCAACATGTAAGAAAAACTGCACGTTTTACAATCTATCTTATGCTTACATGCTCTTAAATCCAGAGAAAATAGAACTTGGTAACTTTTTTTTCATTTCCAGTGAATAAATTCCCTGTTTCATGAGATCATTATGAGCACAAATATTCACAAGTCCAAGTTGGTTGTAAGGCTTGTTTATTTTAGTAGAAATAATTCACAGCAGATTATGGCCCGAATGAAATCATGCCACGGGTGGCTCCTGTTCCATGGGACATGCTGGAATCCCAGTATGAACTGGAGTCCAGCGTTCTCCTCCATCCCTGTGGCAGCGCAGTGCAGGACAGGCTTTGCTTTCACCTGGACAGGTGCCCAGTACACCTAGAATTGACCAGCCAGGGGTGGAAACACAAAGTTTTCCTGCTTTTACTCTTCCCCCATCCCACTGGGCAGGGAGTGAGCAGCTGTGTGAGGCTCAGCTGCCACGGGGAACCAGTCCCGTGCTTTGCTTCCAAAAGAACAGCCCAAGTCCTTGTTCCTGTGGGGCAGATTCAGGCAGCACAGCAAACACAGATGGGGTTTTTTCTGGAGAACGTTGTAGTTAAGCTTCAGAAGCAAACTGAAGCTTTGCATTTGAGCAGATAAGTCCCTGGCTATTCCCTACCAATATCCTTTATAGTTCCTCAGGTTGAAAAATTGCATTATTGTGATTACCATCTGTATACCATGAAAGGAAAAACTGAAAAAGAAAAAACCCCAAACAAACAAACCCAAAACATTTTAACTGGTGGAGAAGCAGCAGCACTGCAGACTCCATGGGAAATGCTACGCTTCCTGCAAGTTTCTGGAAATCAAGGACTATACCAGTTTGACTTTTCCAGAACTACCAAACAAGTCACTGCCTCTCAAAGCAACATGAAGTTCTGCAACTACTATTTGCAAGGTTGCAAAGTAAGTTCTAACAATGTGCAACTCCCACTGAAGAATCCTGTTAAGATTCCATTCAGGACAAATGCATTTTGATTTATGATCATAATTATTTTCAGTTAGCTAAGAAAAACTGCATGAAAGGATTCTGCTTACAAAGGAACCAGGGTATCCATCCAAATTCTTGTTCTTGTGCAGCTACTGTGAATAAATCAAACTATAACACGAGCTTGAATAACTCTTAACAGAACTGGGATAAGCACAGTTGTTCCCAAAATGTATTTGCTGCCAAATCTAGAGCAAGAAACATAGTTCTCAGAATATTTATTTTGTTGGCATGAAATGCAAGTCAGTAATTTTGCTCCTTATTAGAAGGATGTGCTTCCGCCGTGGAATATATTAACAATTCCATATGAAAAAAAGTAATTAAATTAAATTACTTCCACTTGGCTTAGCTGAATAAACAACTGTTTTGGAAGTTGGATTCATCAGTAGTAAGTCTGTGATGATAAGCTGTGTTTATAATCCACATAGCTTTGTAAAGTACAACTGGACACACTGTAAGATTTTAAAGTTAGGAATCTGGGGAAGATTCCACGGTAAATGAATTACAACAGACTCCTAAGCAAAGCTGCAAAGTATGTTATGCCTTGAATTGTGTGATTTCTAAACAAAGTTTAACTTTTACATTCCCAGTACTTTACCTAACTGACCTTTAGTATGATTGTTTTCTAATGGACAGCTCCTGTCATAAAACATTAAAATTAAGTCTTGTTCAATGGCAGCTGCAAAAGATGATTTGCCCTTTTGTAAAATTCTACACAATTTATACACAGCCTCACTGACCTTTCTGTAGCATAACCAATATGTGACTTCCCTGACATTTAAAAATCAAGGTAGCAACAATAACACAGATTGTCTAAACCATACCTCCTACTGAAAGCTTCATCATGTAAAATGTTAAGCAAAAATTAAGTCAGGAATTACAACTAAGTGTGAATATTAGTGTAACTCTATAGCACTGCCCAAGTAAAGTTTAATCCTTTGCTTTGCATCCACACTTAGAAAAATGTCTTAAATTTGAAAAACAACTACCAGATGCGGTCCATAAAAGGAAGTTTCAAATACCCTGGTTCCTCTCCAAATGCAGGGCACATCCTTTGGGTTGGGAGGAGGAGGAAGAGAAGTAGCTTTCTACATCACTGCAAACTGAGGAGGTTTAAGTAACTGATTCATTTGAGAAAAAGGATGTCTGGAAAGAATTTTAGAAGTGCACTGAGTTACAGAAGCACCCAGTTTCTCTAAAAGTACAACAGTTGGGCTGTTCACAGCATTTATAAGTGAGGAAAAAAACCCAAACCAAACCTGAAATAGGTTGGCTTACAGTATTTGCTTTTCTTTCATTGGCAATAGATACGTGAAATCCATCCTTGTTTTGTTTGTTATCCTGGAGCCTGGGTCAGGCAGGAAAACACATGACCTGCACTCATTTATTTTCCAAGGATACTATATACTCCCTGTGTATTCCATCACTGTGTGTAACCTTCTGTCCATTTGCAAATAGTAGAAGAGAATAAAAAATAGGCCTATGGCTTGTATACAACTTTTAAATAAAAAAGGCAAGACAATAGAAAGAAAATAGACTTAAATGTTAGGCACTTGTTGCATCATTTAAAAAATTTAAAGCCAAACAAACCCAACCCTTACCACTCATGATTATCCTGTGAGGATACAAAGCAAGAAACAGAAAGACAGGTATTTAATCTATTTTACTTTGAGAGATTTATTGCAATCTATTTTCACAATTTCGTACGAAAACTTTTTTTCAAGAATGCTCTCACCTGCTTCTCTACCTGACGCTCATGTAACTTAACAACTGGCTGGTTTCCTTCTGATTTTTAAATTGCAAGCATCCAGTTGTTTTAGCTTGAACAAATTCTGTACTTTAGAATACTCAAACTTGCTGATATAAGTTAAAAATGCAGATTTTTTTATTGCGTAATTTATTAAAACGTTTAGAAACATGATACAATTTAATGTGACACTGGAATACTAATTCAGAGTATCACATTCTCATTAAAAATGTGCACAAGTTGCCAATACAAATAGTTTCGATCCGTTAAAATAATTTTCTTTTAAATAAACAACCAAGGATAAAAAAAAAGTATTGTGGCACTTCAGTAAAAGTTCCTTTGTTTTTTTTTTATTGCATATTATAATGCACAAATCAATACAGGTTCACTGGTAGCAGGGGATACGATTGCAATCGTCTCGTATTTGCAAGGCAAATCCTCTCAAACTTTCAAAGGCAGCTCGCGTTAGGGCGTCAGTCGTTTGGGGTCCCGTGGGAACATGGAGGTCTGCCGAACATTGTGCAGCCCTAGGTACAGCATGGTTACTCTTTCCAGCCCTACAACAAGTGGAAAACAAGCCAAACATTAGTATAGTCAGGCTTTAGTTCGAAACACTTAAGGAGCTAAAGGTCTTTTATGGCTCCAGCCATACACAGTGGCGTGAGGAAGGCAGATGGCTGTGCCGGCGCGTCCCACTGCAGAAAGGAGACAGAACTAAAAATGAGGGATTTTACATTCAGTGCCTTTTGCCAGAGTGCAGACCTCACTTGGAGCGTGTCTCGATAAGCAACGGTACTAGAGACTCAACCCTGCTCTGAATCACTCTGGACTTTTGAGAAAGAAGGCGTAGAAAACTGAAACGGGAGGTGGGTGACGGAGAGAGCTGTGTGTTGAATACAGTAACAGAAGTACAGTCCAAACCAGTCTTAACAGCTTCAGAGGAGGAGATGTTATGGGCCATAAGCAACTGCAGTGGAAACCTAGAGCTGGGGAAGTTTATCCCAAACCTTCCATGTTACAAAAATGTAGATTCAGCAACATGTACCCGTGTAACTATCTGCTTTATGATAATAAATATTTCACTGGTCATTGCGTTCTTTCTTCCTGAAATCTTTAAGAGTTTACATGTGTACTGTGGAACATGGAAGGACTTCCTAATCCATGAGGCTACGCTGCTGAGATGAAACCCAGATGCATGCTAGTTTTCACACACTGCCCTCCTATGTTGAGGTTTCCATCTGAAGCAGCTAAAAACCAGTTAATTCTCACAGCATCTCCTGGTTGGCAGGTACTTGGCCTGATCGCTGGGATGTGCCATAAGGAGCACATACTCTGCAGAAGAGATGCTGCTTCAGCTTCCTTGATGTCAGTTCTGACTGACCTAAATGATTTTGGATGATCTGCAAATGCTGCATCTCCTCTGCTCACAAGCAGTGCAATGATCATCGACACATACATCTTGCAGGCATTTCAGAACAGCTGTCTCCACAGCATACTGCAGATCTAAAGCATTTACTGAAGGCATACTTTGGAAGCTGTGCTGAGAACACGCTGCGAATGTACTAAATATACTTTGCAGAAGTAAGGGGAATGCAGAAAGACTGGATCAAAGAAATCATGGTGTTTATTGAGCAGGACCTACAAAATGTCCTATTTCCATATGCATGAACAGGTTTCATCCTGCTAATGAAAGCAATGTGCACAACTGTAAATTGTCATCATTAAGGTGCCCAAAATCTATCACTTTTCATTTTAATATGTAAAATACAGCCAAGGCACAAAGCCTCAATACCTTTGCTGAAACAATTATCATCATCCAAACTGATCAGTGACCTTCAGTCAAATCACTGAATAAGACAGAAACAATCACTTATTTCTCCTCACTGCAGAACAGCTTCATCAAATGCACTAAAACACTGGTGGCTTCTGGTATTAGTAAGCTATGACAAATCCATACAAAATACAGTATTATCTTGCTGTCTTAAATTTTCCTCATTGGTCAAATCTGAAAGTGATGTGCCTGGCTAATAAGTCAGCATTTTTTCTTGTGATCACAATTTTTACACTTGTCAGACTGTGCCATTAATATTTTGCCTTTTTATTTTATGATGATTCTTACATTTTAGCATCTCCTCTTAAATTCTCCAGGATGAACAGCCCCACACGTTTACCTAACAAGGCTACTATTCTGAATTTCACAATTAACCCTCCTTGAGACTGAGCAGTTAAAATGAAGCTCAGGCTAACACAGAACCAAGTAAAATACAGATACTTACCTATGCCACCACCTGCATGGGGAGGTGCACCAAAACGGAAGGAATCAATGTAAGCCTTTATTTTCTCCAAATCTAGAGAGGAAAAAGAGATGCTTTTTTTTTACCTGCTTAATGAAGCCCAAACAAAACGTACTAGCAACTAAAGTACTTCGAACACAACAAAAACATTACCAATTTAACAGTGGAGTTTTACTCATTAAACATATCAATTATCCAAGACTATCTAGAAATTATGGCTGTTAACAGTTTTGGTTTATAATTTTGTTAATAACTTAATCAGAGAAGAAATTGGAGAATTGAGTATAAGCTGGCCCAACTGTTCACTCTAACTTAGGGAAAATGGCAAAGATTTAACAAATATTTTTCTGTCTTGCCACGGTGGGAGCTACTTCTTTTTGATATTGCCTACCTGCCACTTCACTCTGCCATTCACTGAAAGCATAATTTTAATCTAGATTTTAACCTTGGGATCTCCACCTAATTTTCTCTCTCAGCCCTGTCCTATTAGGCAGCCTTGCACCAATGGACACTTCTTGCCTATTTGCTCTCAGTTCAAGATTTAAAAAGGACAGCCACACAAGGCACTGCTGGAGTACTCTGTAAGAAGTCTGTGAGAGTACACAGAGGCATGACTGAATGCGACTTGTTTGCCTACCCTCATTCTGTTGAAGGTATTTCCTGCATTAAGTTTTCTCTAAAGTCCTTGGAAATGTTTCCTTTTCATCAAGGTATTGCTGGGAAACTAAAGTTTCTTAATAGAACCATCACTCTAGATTCAAACGGTTAAACAGGATTAGATGGATTACCATTAAGCAGTACCGTGATTTTAGCACTACTGCTATATAACAAATTCTGTCTCAAATTCTTCCTCTAAAGGAAACAAAGCAAATCATGATTTATATTCTCTTAAATTCAGCTTCATGTTGTTTGACTCGTTACCAATGCCATGATGCTGGGCTCTTTCTGTCAGCAGTTGAGGATCGTGAATTCTCTGAGCTCCAGACAAGATCTCTTCCCCTCTCATGAACATATCATAAGAGTTAGAGTTTTTCTGGAAAAAAACAAAAGATAAGTTTATTTCCTCCCTACAGCTGCTCCATCCTTAGGTTGCAAATATGCACAACTCAGTAACTTCACTGATGATATCCAAAGAGGTGCAGTAAGAGTTCAATGTGGAGTCTGCACGGAAATTACAGCCCAGTGGCTCCTCTCATTAGGCTGGAGCTCATCTAAAAGAAGAACTCAAGTTCATCCTCACAGCCTTTGAAAAACCATTACACTTGTATGTAGTTACCCCAGCAAAAGATGCTCTAAAGGTATTTACACTGGATTTAGGAATAAACGGAGACATTTTCAACAATATAAAAAAGCATATTTTCTGTTGAAGAGTCTGTTGCCCTGGAAGAATGTGTTTTGCTTCTTTTCCCTGATAGCAGCAGCATTCTGACCATGGAAATCTTGCATAAAGCTCTCCCAATTTTAGCTAGATTTGTTTTTTTATTGTATGGTTTCACCAAGTGAAAAGTAACTGTAAACATTTTACAAGTCATATAACACTGACCTAGTCTTGTTATCAAAATCTTAATTATAGCAGCAGATCATATAAATATAGTTTATTTTGTCAAGTTATCCCTACATGGAACAATTTAAACTATAAAATAAAAAATAAACCACAAAAGAATTTTACTTACAGGGTTTACTGGGTCTGGCATTGTATAAAAAGGCCTCACTGCAAGAGGGTATTTGTCAAGAATATAAAAGTCCGTGTCATACTGAAAGAAGGTAATTTAAAACAGTTAGTACAAGAGAAAATTATATAAAGAACAAATTACAAAAGGAAGACACAGCCAGTGAATACTTGAAATAAAAAAAGTCTTCCAGTAACCTTCCACAGTAAAAAATAATAGTTATCAATAATAGTGTATTATTTTGCAGTTTTCCAATAAAACTCCTAGTGTAAACTTGGAAATGTTTACCAGTGAAATGTCCTGCTGTAGTAACAGGGTTTTTTTGGTTTTTTTTTTTTTTTTCCAAAGATCTCATCTTCTACTACAGATTTAGTTACAGAAGCTGGTTGTTGGGTTTTGGGGGTTTTTTAATTATCATAAGAACTGGGTTTGGAATGTACTATCCTGCTTGGAGTACTCAGTATAAAAGATGATACAAATAAAGATAAAGGAGTGAAAATGGTTTGAAAGAGCTTTTTAATAATACAGACAAAAGCATCAGTAGGTTAAATAAGCACCATCAAAATGGGAATGCAGTCAACTGAAAAATGCGTCTGCTGATCCAAAAATCTTCACAACTTTCTGCATGTTCTGAGATACTGTATTATTCTCAATCAGTCTGTAAAGAGTTGTTTTACATGAAGCAGGCCTTTATACCAACCCAATGACTCCATGACATCAGGTTTCAGATTCAATGACAAATTTATTTATTCCAAAATAATTGTTACCTTTTCCTTCACCAGGCGTCCCAGGAGCTTTTCATTAGGTGTGCTGAAAAAGATTATGCCATTAAAAGTAAGTGATTTAAACTTGTACTGATTATATAACTCATAAAGCTAAAAAGACTTCAAGCTAGAGATCTGCTGCACCCAGCCCTTTAGGACATCTCATACTTTCTTCTGAATGTTTTGGATTGTACAGTAAGAAATTTTAGAAATAAAGTATATTTATTTCTGTTCATAAATAATTAGTATTGGTTCTAGAAGTCCCTTAAAGAAACTGATACCTAAAGGTATTTTTTCTCTTAATAAAACTACTTCCTCATCACCACATTCTGATCACTAAAGAATTGGGTACTTTATTTCCTGTCAGCATATGCCTTCTGCAGCCATTTCTTCTTAGGCACAGTAAGTGAGAAACACCATAAGCAGTTGCTAAGGAAATTATTTTGTTCTATCAGACTCTTAGGGTTGAAACTTCTTTAACACGTAGATCATTTAACTGTAAAATCACACATTATCCTAAAGGTACTGGACATGTTACGGGCAAGAACAGAAATTTTTACATTTATTAAGTTTCCATATAATTAGTTAATTAAACCCATCTTTCAGTAGATCAATGGGAATGCAATCATGATTGCTTAATCATTTTCCTGAAAGGCAGAAGGAAGAAATGGGAAGTTGTTTCTGAAAAGAAAGACCTTAAGACTGAAGAATCTTTTTGCTTAATCATTCTCAAAGACATATGACAATTCACATGAAGGACTACAGTGGTTAGAAAAAGAAGTGTTTCTTATCCTCAGAAGGTTCAAGTTACTCCCACTTTATGTTGCAAATTATTTCCCTTTGGCTTTCAGAGTTTGTATGTATAGTCTGTTACAAGAAAGGACTATTTTCATATCCATTCATTTATGTGTCAAGAGATCTGGATGTGAGTACTGTTCATTCCACTAAAAGCTTGTGGCTCCTTCTTGAGGGCTGTCAGCTGCACAGTACAAAACTGACACTTTACTAACCACTTTCACAGGACTGATACATTTGTGTACTGCCAAAGTACCTCAGATCTTCTTCATCACCCATCTCAATACCAGCCTCTCTAAGCATGGCCACAGCTTCACAGTATTCCAGCCTCAGAGTTGGCTCCAAAAACTTAAATGGCTCACACGGGAACTGCTTGTTCACTGTCTGAATTTCAGTTTGGAATCTATATATCAAGAAGGAAGAACAGAAGCAAAATACAAAGCAATCAAGAAGTGTACTCTTCACGTATCTAATAATGATTTTGCAATGGCAATAGGATTTTGCCACAAGAGGTCCCTCTTGCAACATAAAAAACTGTTTTAAAGCCACTTCTAGAGAAATTCTGCGCAATCCAAATGAAATGTTTCAAGTAAGTTAATGCATCTGCTTCAATGATCTACGTGTTAATATTTTACTATTACTTCTGTTTTATTCCTTTTGTAAGAAATAATTGACTAGGTCAAATTTTCACAGTAAAGACAGCGAGAAATAATCCCTTTGATTTGTAGTATTTACCTGGGTTCTTCTTCGATTTGAGTAATATCCTATTTAAAATATAAAAGAGAAAATTCCTTCTAGACAGATGAAAAGATTTGCTTTTCTGCTGGCAAGACAGTCTAATTTGTAAGCAAATGAAAACCACTTCCTAAACTTCTGGCCTGGCATTTTAATGAGTTAGACTGTGAATAATGGAAAATAATCTCTCCTGCTTTCATGTCAGAGATGCAGGTTGTTACAATAAATTTGATTCATAAATCTTTCTTAGATAGTAAATATTAAGATTAATTTCAAAACAGAACATCCAGTCTACCTGTAGTGCCACAAAAAGAAGGACATTTGACATTAAGGATGGATCACTTCCGTTAGGAAGTTCATTCAACAGTAAAAAAATTTTCTTAGTGTGAGCTACCATACTCTAGGAGATGCAACTTAGGCTAAAAACAGAGTTTACTGGCCTATGACTTGAGTGAACTTTAAAAACCAGGCACAAAGAAATAGTTAAGAGCAAAGCAAAAGTGTTTGGAACTTCAGTTGTAAATGAGATTACTAATGGTTACCTGACAAGCTGAGGATAAAATGATCATGCATTTCATACCACAGTGTAAGAGATCTCAAACAAATGAAGCTGCTGGTGAAATGGAAAATGCTCTCATTACCTTTCCTGAAGTCCCTTGAATATCTGCACCAAGGTATCTGCAATCTCATCTACCACTTCATGATAGTGATAGTTAAAAGCCATTTCAATATCCAGACCAACAAACTCAGTCAGGTGTCTGTGTGTATTGGAGTCCTCAGCTCTAAATACTGTAAAATTAAACAGAAATTCTAACTGACCTAAAATTATCATTCCATTTTGAAAAATAACACTGACAATCAACCACATTAGCATTTGGATCAGGCAGACAATGCTGTCTTTAGACATGACAATTCTCACCGAAAAACAAAAAGAGAACTAGCTGCCTCAGAGCATCATTTATAACAACAGTGACAACATTATTGTAGCCGTGGTGCTCAAAGGATACAAGACAGACAGGACTTGCAGAGAGGCACCATCTCTTGTTAGACCAACAGACAGAAGTGGAAAAAGCAGACAAGCTTACAGGCACACAAGAACTTTCATATTTGAAAACTGCCTTTTTCAGAGGAAATGGACTTGTGCACATATGTTCTGTGTTCGGGTGGGGTTTTTTCAGATATATGTGTCTAATATAAACATGTCTTCCTACAAAGCATGATTTATTTGTTAGTCATTAGTAAGAAATTTAAGATCTTCTGAATTACTTGCTTTTTTTTTTTTTTTTTTAAATTTTATAAGCTGCTATTAACTTGTGTTCTAGTGTTTGCAGATTATGTATCTTTAAACCTATTTCTGAAATTTTTAGGAAAAAAATTGCTGTAATACCACTTAAAAGAGGCCATGTCTTTTCAGCTTTTGAGAAAGAGAGACCATGAGGCTGGAAATTATTATTTTTTTATTATTTACTGACAGCCCAATTAAAACTATATGTTTTCTACATGAAGTTGTTTGGCACATATATAAAAGGAAGGGGTAAGTGTATGTTAATATGCTGCTGAAGTACATACAACCTAGCTTGCCTATTTTAACTGCGCATTACTGGGCAACTAAAGGCAACTAGTCAACTACCAGGCATGGTTAGTAGGAAACTATGGCTTCAGTAATCACAGTGCTCTTCCATGTTTTACTAAATTCATCAGATTATCAATCTCCAGTGCAACTCTATTCTTTCTCCTCATGGAACAGCACACACAGGAGAAGAGCACTCCAAGCTCGTTTCAGCATTTTAGTTTTGTTCCAGCATCATCTCTGTCAACTTTACTCTCATTACTCACCCCAACTGAAATTTGGGTTTGGTAAGTGAAACTGTATCAAGTGAAACCTTTCAAAGCTTTCAGTGTGTGTGTTATCTTATTTCTACCACAGCTGCTAAAAGCCATCATTGCACACTTCACACTTTGGATAAACCAACACTTTTCTTACCTGGCCCAACGCAAAAAACCTTCTCAAAGTCAGCACATATACACATCTGCTTGTACAGCTGTGGGGACTGAGCCAGGTAGGCACTGCTTTTGAAATAGGATACAGTAAACACATTGGCTCCTCCTTCACTGGCAGCTGAAAAGCAAATGCTTGAAGTAATTATAATAAATAAAAATGTAAAAAATAAATCAGAGGTAGAATGATAGACTACTGGTCCTACATTTAGAGATCAGAAGGAGACTTTTCTTTAAAGCATATTAGAGGAAAAAGATACATTTGCATCCATTAATGCTAAGGCAAGTTTTGCAGCTCAGAACTGTCACACGTTGTCTTGCAAATCTGCAAATTGATTTGGGGTAGTTCAAAATGTTAGTATTGCCAGCTGTCCAGCACCTCAGAGTGAGAACAGCGGAGGATGCATCCTTGTACCACCACATCTACCTGGAGACCAACATTTCTGTGGAAACCAATCTCTACCAGTGGCGTAGGCTCCCAGGGGTTAACTGCAGAGGCTGAGATGAAAGGGCATATCCTGTTTTGCCAGGACCACCCTCTCTAACTGAAGATATAAATATTTCTCAGAACCCAAACTGGATTTACCAGAGGACATCTGCCAAAGGTATAAAGCTTATTCTCAGTTTGAAGCAGGTTTCACAGAAGGTTACCTTGAGAGAACAGGAACCAAGAAAAGGTGCATTTGAAACCCTTACTGCAAACTACCGACCAAAACTATCAACTGAGTCACTTTACCTTTCCAATTCCCAGTGTGTGATAGGAGAGTTGCCTAACTTGCTAACAAAAGAGTGCCAGTTAATCATCTTTGAACGTTCTAATCTAGGCTAAGTACTAATTATGATTATTGCTAACCATTCCACTGAGATTAATGCTTCTTTTCATTCGTTACCACTTCTCCCACTGAAACGGTTTCACTGAATATTTACAGTTATTTTTGAGTACAGGTAACTTTTAAAATCTCAAGTCTTAGAACAGCTATGACATTTAAATTTTAAGTTTAGTAGGATTGCATTAACGTAACTGTTATTTTTACAAAATATGACCTCATTCAAACAATAGGATGCTTGCTTGCCTGCTTGCAATGGTACACTGCACAGTAAGAATAGCACACTTCCTCAAAGGTCCTACATAAATAAACTACTTGGGAGTCTTCAGTTCTTCTTGCTGTCACTGTCCCTGTAGGAAAAAAGCTATCTAATCTTACAGTTCAATGATACTTTCCATGCTGAAAGAATACTTGCTTACATATATTTTGTTAAAAGTCCTTTTTTTATCTCAATCAAGAGCTGTCCTCAAAAATATGAATACAGAACAATGAAATTCAGTAGGAAAAATGTATGTGTATAATGAATGCATATAGAATAATACAAATACTCTGCCCTGCATTTTCCATGCCATATGTCTTAGCAGCATCCACAAAACCACAAAGAACAGTAAGATGGAAGAAAAGCATCCATCAGTAAATCAAGTAATATGACTTCTGAACACAACACAGCAGATAAACAACAGATCCAGAAGCAAAATCTACACTACCAGACTTCTAGTCGGGCACAAGCTGTTATGCCACACTTTCAGAACAATGATCTACTGCCATCTATTCAGCCATATGCTCATTGATAAGCAGTGACATATTGTATACAATAGCATCATCTTTTATACCATGATATGTTTGTTGTAACTTCTTTATGATGGAAGCGGCTTTTAATCTAAATTAGAGCAGGACTGGGATTTTTTGATGCTGGGAATGGAACCATCAGTGCTCACCATTATGAACACTATTTGAAGAACAATGGATATGATCAGGTATCTGTATTTAACCAAATTAAAACTTTAAATGCATGGCAGATAACATAAATTAGGTATATATAGTATTTGTCTTGTCATTCTTTTAATATCCAAAGGCAGAAGAAAAGCAAAGATCAATTTTGATACCTGCTAGAAGAAGGTATGTTGCATCTAAATTAGAACTTTATATTTTTTAAGTAAAAACTTACTAAATTTTTGGCAGTAAAAGAAAGAGATCCGTAGCTGCTGGATCACATATACAGTACCTGAAATGATTTTGGGAGTCTGAATTTCCACAAATCCCTTGCGAATAAGAGTTTCTCGGAAAAGCTGACAAATGCCAGACTGAAGGCAGAAGATTGCCTGACTAGTGGAGGTCTACAAGAAGAGGAAAAAATAATGAATCTTAAGTTAGTTTTTCCTGACTCTGTTACTTATTCTGGACAGCTGGGAGGATGAATCTCTTCTCTTAGGAACACATGATTATTTTATTTTCCTAAACAGAGAAAAGTGCAAATTGACAATTATTACACAAAAAGAAACAGTGAAGGAAACAAGAGAAACAACTCGTTTTGGTTTATGGAACATTCAGTTATAAAGGAGGCACTATGGTCAATTCTGCATTTAAAGAATCACTGATTTATGAGATGTGCTTCTGCAAATAAAGGTTTTATAGTAAGAAATTGAATAAAACCACTAAACCTATTAAAAAGCTTTCAGCACACTGAACTAGAACAGCTGCAGTAATACAGAGTGCAAGATAAAAGCAAAGCCATCAATAACTTACATAAGGTAGAAACATTTGTGTCTATTAAAGGCGACCAAATACCATGTTTTTCCATGTAAAAACACAGCCACATGTTGACCATGTACAACACTGCCACAAAACCAGCCCAAAACCAGAGCCTAAACTCCCTGAATTTAAAAATGTCCATGTAACACCTGATCGTACGAACTGCAGTTCTTCTGTCTCTTGCAATTTACTCCAAAAGTACATTTAGCTGCAAACAGAAGTAGATTTTGCTGAATTGATCATTTTCTTTTTTGCTTATGTACGTGACACAGTTACGCTACTGATCTGGTTAGCAAATACCTACACTAAAGGTTCCTGCAATACTCTTGGGCTTCAGTGTGAAGAAAAAAAAAAACCCAACCTTGGTGAATGCTGAAAACATTGCAACACGTCAGCACGGAGCCCATATCTGATTTTGTGCTTGCAGCTTTTAAGACCTGGCAGTTAGCAACCCAGAAGCATATATAAAACCTAACGAATTCTTGCAAACAACTCAGAGAACAGTTCTTTATGATGATCTGCGTCACAGCACTGTTTACTTCTTTCTGAAAGGCACCCAGCTTTTCAGTTAGGGTAAGAAGAGCCTTGTGGGCTTTTTCACATGACTCCTACCAAACCACAAAACAAAAAACCCCCAACCAAAACAAATTATATAAGCACCCACGTTTAGACAGTCAGCCAGGAGACAGGTTGAAATAAAGTTACATCCATCATCTCTGCGAGATAAAGGTACCACTTGATGGAGAAAGAAAAAATGCCCTGTAATAATACTGCAGATCTGCAGTAATTTGGAGATACTTCCAATTTTAGCTGACTGATAAAATATCTCAGGACTGTAAGTGGTTGAGACTAGTAAATAATAGCTAGCAGCTCTCACTGTCTGCGAGCATTAACCACAGACGCTACTCCCACTACTTTCAAAATGAAGGAAATGAGGTTTTGAGCAACAGTTACAAAAGTACCCTCGAACTTTTTCACCTTTTTCACGTGGGTCTCCCAGACTCAGATACATGCTAAGACTCTGCCTCAGTTCTGGGCATCATTTTGCAGTTACATCAAAGCACTGGGATGATTCAAAGGGTTGGGTTTGTTTGTTTGTTTTTTCTTCACTATCTCCTGCTTAGAAGGTAAACTACATTTTCCAAGAGATGAAAACTTAACAGTCACATTTGAGTTTACCAATACAGTTTTTGATAAACAGGACAAGTTTCTAAAAATGCTAAAAGACAAAATGTTTAACATTTCTTTAGACTAGGATAGTAGGAGAGTAACAATGCCTCCTCTACCCTTCTGCTGAACCAACACCAGTTTCATGCCAGAGCAGGTAAGAATGCTGTCCTAAGTCATGCAGTCCTAGGAAAAAGAAAAATGGTTGCTACAGCAAATCTGAAAGCAGGTCCTTGGTCTGACTAAAAGCGTGCACAGAAACACAGCCAGTCAGTAACTAACACACTTTGCCACCACCACCACCAGTTCGTCAGGTAGTAGCTCCTGTTGGCTTTAGTGAGGATGCAGAGCAAAGACTCTGCTTTCCTAATCCCATTTATAACGATAAATTATGCTTACAAAATAGCACTTATGAAAGCAGCAAAATTCACAGATCTGAACACTGAAGCTTTTGTTTAACTGCAGACTGAGGAAAGAACAAGCAGCGATTCTGTGTACTTCAAATTAAATCTGACAAGACCACTCTTCTTTCCACCAAAGGTAGCTGAGTTTCAGTGCCCATTCATTCACAGACTGCCAACAAGGGTAACTGTTGAGAGCCCGTGGTGCTGCCATCTCCTTCTATGAATTAAACAGACCAACAAGACATTTGAGATAAGCTCTTAAAGAACTGCAACTGTCAATGCGCAGTGGAGTCAAATGGATGACCTCAAAAGTTCTATGGGCTGCCAAAACCTCCCAAAGACTTTAAAGATTATTTCATATCTACACACAGAGCAGAACATTTCAGATTTAATTACATCCTTTGTACTGATGTAATGTTTAGGACAAAAGGAGAGTAAATTATCTACTGCTATGCTGTCTTTAACTGAGAGGCTGGTATGTATATCTGGAGCCCCCAGTGCAAGAAGGATGTGGACCTGTTGGAATGTGTTCAGAGGAGAGTCACAAAAATGATTAGAGGGCTGGAGTACCTCTCCTATGAGGACAGGCTGAGAGAGTTGGGGTTGTTCAGTCTGGAGAAGAGAAGGCTCTGGGGAGACCTTATAGCGACCATCCAGTACCTGCAAGGGGCCTGTAAGAAAGCAGGGGAGGGTCTATTCACAAGGGTTTGTAGTGACAGAACAAGGGGTAATGGCTTTAAGCTAGAAAAGGGTAAATTTAGGTTAGACATTAGGAAAAAGTTCTTTAATATGAGGGTGATAGATCACTGGAACAGGTTGCCCAGAGAGGTGGTGGAGGCCCCATCCCTGGAGACATTCAAGGCCAGGCTTGATGAGGCTCTGAGCAGCCTGACCTAGTTAGAGATGTCCCTGCTTATTGCAGGGGGGGTTGGACTAGATGACCTTTAGAGGCCCCTTCCAACCCAATATATTCTCTGATTCTACATTACCATGTTTGGTGCTAGGGTAGGTAACACAGTTACCATGTGAGCTACCAGACTTCGCTACAAACAGCAAACTAAAGCCAGAGGCAGCTGTCAAAATCAACTGATTTTTACCTTTGTCTTCAAAGAAGATTTTGCCACACCATTCTTTTCCTGTAGTGTTTGCTCTAATATGAACTCTTCCACATACATATTGACAAACTATCTAATCTGGACTATGGCAAACCCAGTAAATATTCCAAGAGTTAAGCAAAAACAGAAACAAACTTATGCCACTGAAATGCTGTGGAGTGAACAGTGTTAATGTTTTAACTTGGTCTGCAGAGCTGATTTTACAAGGAAAAAATATTTTAATAATCACCTTTGTTACAAACAGCAGAAAAAACGTTTAGCTAACAATGCTGAAATATGAGTTTCAGGCATAACCTCACGCGAGTTTCACCTGGGTGTTTATTATTTAAATGCTGCAAGGGAAAATGTTAGTAACAACAGAACAAAGCATCTTTTAACGCTATAAGCCAGATTATAAGAACAATTATCATGTTTCATTCAGCACAAGCTGCAGTGTTAGAATAACAGCCATGAAAGTTGCCAGAGACCCAACAAATGTGTTCAATAGAATTGAGGGCAGTTAACACCTCATGTGATCGTATCTCAAAGAGGTGCTATGGAGGCACGTGCAAAATTGTGAACTTTTTTTTTTTCACTCTCATATCAGCTGTAGAATCTGTTCCACTCTCACCTCAGGTGTGCTTTTCTGTTTCCTATGACTACCTGTCTTCCACCATGAACAATCACTAAATACATAAAGTAGGCTAAATAAAAAGGGAAAATAATGTAATCTATATTCTGAAGTAATATACATTATTTTACATAAATTATTTTGCAATTCCTCTATTGTACTATATGAGAAATGAAGGTTTTGCTAGGAATAGGATTTATGTTAATAACAATTTTTAACCCCAAAGTGACTGAACCTCACTTTTATTCAAATGTCAATATTACTTGTAGTGTAAGAAGATACAAACATGAAGTTTGTTGTCTAAATGACTGTGACTGTGTTAAGTCTTCACTATCAAATCACTACCCACAATAAAATAAACCATACATCTGCCTGTTCTTGACAGCTTGAATGCAGTCAGGAAAAAACACAGCTTTTGCAATGAGTAAATTTAATTGAACACAATGAAATCAAGCTTGAAGTAATCAAGTATTTTGAAAAACAACTGCATTAAGATCAGTGTACAGTTAGATTCCCATATAACACAGTCTGACATCCACAAACTGCTAGAGGTACAGATCCATGTTTATGCTCTACCCTGAGCAGTTTAAACAGGATAATATTGACCCTAAAAAGACTATGCTTTGGCGTCAATGAGCTGTCCATTAGCAAACACAATTACAGCATCAGGACTGCAAAATGTGTATTATTCAAATCAAATGTGGACAGTTACTGTTAAGATAAAAACCTCACTGGACATCAAAAATAAACCAGAGCAAGGACATCAGTCAGGTCCATTGTTAAACTGGATGAACCCGAATGGATTTTTAATTCAGAGGAAGACAAACTAAGAAGTGAAATCAAAAAATCAGTGTTTCTCTTATCTTCATTGTTTTTCATCTACCATCTACCATTTCTACTGTCTTCAAGAAACACTGTTTCTGTAGGAGTTTTTAAAGACTTGAAAAGTCTACATATCATTGAATATGTCTGTTAAAATTAAGAACAGCAGAAAAGTGAAGATTTAAAAACACAATCAGGGCTCCAGTTTGCCTTTTCTAATTGTTCTGATGAAGGAATAGCAAAGCAAACATCTCTAGAACCAATTGTTTTGACTTTCATTAAGCTATCATGAAAAATAGATAGTTAGGTCAACAGTGGTTTCCTCACGTTCACCTGTGGTTATGTGAAAGAAAATCTGGTCTATACAAGGACTCTTCTAATTTCTTACTAGCTCTGTTGTTTCTACACCCCCAATTTTTCTACTCCGCAAGTATCTGATCTGTATTGCACGGGTTAATCCCTTAGGAACAGATTCATTCTTCCTCAGTCATCATTCCTTGGAAAGGACTTTTAAAACCACCCTGAATAATCACCATTTTTCCTCCATACATCAGAGTAAGAACTACAGCAATAGCTTGGGATCTTGGCATTTAAGTACTTCCAATCCCCAACCTCAAAAAAAAACCCCCAACATACCAGACATCTCTGGGGGATCTTTGTAAGCAACCAAAATACAGTCTAATTTCACACGTACACAAGAATGGCAGTCTTGCAATCTTTGTAGAATACTTTGCATATTACATCTCCACTAATGTAATTCCTTATTTTTAATTACATTCCTTCTATTGCATCATAATCAAACTCTCCTTGGTATACATCATAGCTGGATGGAGTGATGTTATTTTTGGAAATCCAGTCCCTTTTGGTTGTGCAATAACTGGTTTTAACAGCCCCACCTTACCACAATTTGGCCATATCCAATAAACTCATTGATGAATACTACTTAAAACTAGTTAAAACTACTTAACTGCTTTAAAGGCTGTATTTAAATGGACAAAAATAATTTTAGCTTCATAATAAGGACTTTTTTAGTCTGAGTCTAGCCAACATCTATGCATTTAGTTTGTTAAATCTTCCTCCAAAACACAGTATCTCTATTTTTGATGTTCAATGACCTCCTTCTTCCTTAACAAACTGGGGCACTGAGGAAACCAGAATTAGTACCTGTACCTGTGGTTGGACTTCCTCCCACACTTGTAGGAATAGATCATTAGAGCATTTCTGTTAGAACTAATGTGTTAACATTTCTTCCCTACTGCCAATGATTGCTTTTTCTAGAAGGAAGGGGTATGGAAGAGATGGGGCTAACACTGGTTTCAGATCTCTCTGAGCTTTTAAGACATCCTGTCTTCTAATCCTCCTTAGAACATGCCTGCTTACACAGTGAGTATGAAACACTAGGGGCTCCCTGAAGTCTCTTTTGTACTACAGCTCCAGCAACCAAATCACTGAAAATCAGTTACTACTATTTGGGTGGGGTTTTTTTCAGTTATTTTGAATGACAAACTGCCTTTATGTCCCTGCTCTACTGATTCCACTGCATATAGCATTTAGAATAGAATTCTTTTCAGCAAAGGCTTAATTTAAGACACAGCTGAAGAGACAAATATGATGAGATGCTGAGTATCCAGAAAAGTAATCACAAATTGAAGATGGTCAGTATTATACATAAGGTCAAGTGTAAAGCAATTCACTTTGGTCTAAGCAAAACAATTTACACAAGCAGTTTTAGTTGCTGAAATAAGAAGATCAGATGTTCAAAAGCTTTACGCATCTCCCTGCGAGAACTCTTCCACATTTTCCAGGAAATAACTGACTTGTTTGTTTTATTTCCCAGGTCCACAGATGATTTACTGAGCAACTGACATTATCAGAATCGTGAAGGCAGTGCTAGACACACCATAAAAATGAGCTAAGCACACTCTTCATGTGAAAAGTTAAAAATCTCTTCAATGAAAAGTTAATTAAAATGTTATTGTGGAGAGCCAAATACAGGAAAAGACCAGAAAGACTCTTGTCAATATGACCAGTTAGTTACTTAGTTGCTGTTTCATTAAAAAAGTCAAAAAGTTCTCTAAGTGATTTAGTAAATTTCTTTTTTCACTGCTGGTCAGAAAGAGTAAATATTTGGGAGGTGTATGCACAGAAGGCTGTCTCTATGACCTGGATAAAGGCAGGTGTTTCGGGAAAAGAAAAAACCCAAAACAAAAATATATGAATGCTGTGGAAGAAACAAAGGGAATGAGATTGGTATCACAGACTAGTACAATTTCACTTGCGAGATATGCATTACAGCACCTCAATTACACATTAAATTCAAAACTTCCATCTTATACTTCAAAACTGAGCTCTTACTACAGTTTTGGGGCACAAAAGACTACATTTGAGAATAAATTTTGTCTCTAAATTGTCCCTATTTAGTCACCTCTGACCTTCGTAAACAGAAAAGCCCAGCTGTACACAGCGACATGCCAAATCCTAGATGTTCACCTTTAAACTACTAATATGTGTTCTTTGATTAATGTCAGGAAAAGCAAACATTTAGGATTAAAAACCCCTGCCATTCACAAAGAAAAGAAATATGTTGTTTATTTTTCCTCTGGTGGACAATACACTTCCATCAAATCCACCACTTCTACAGCTTCATGGATTAGAAACATGACAAGCAAACACTTGCGAGCGAGCACGCAGCACAACGTATTCCTTACCCTCAGATCAATCACTCTGTTGTCCAGTCTTGTATCTTGGTTTACAGTAGCTCTTCCATCCTAAACAGTTGTGCAACATAATGAATACACATAATGAATAGATACACCAAAAAAAAAAAACAAAACCCAAACAAACAAGAACAGAAACACACAAAACCCCACACAAAACAAACAAACAAAACAAAATCAATTGAGAAAAAACATCCTTTGTCTGAAAGGCAAGGGCTACTTCTAAGTTCAGCAGAATTTCTAGATCATTCTAGAAAGAACACAGAGTAAATTGGCAGCATAGCAAAGCTTAAGGTGCATCTTCTCCGAGAGGTCACAGTCAAAACCCAAATATGACATGCAAGTCTGCAAACCCTCTCGTTTTGACCTCCTGCTGCAGTTCAGCAGGTATCAAAGCTATGAAGATTTCTAACACAGTTCTGGATAACATAAGAGGTAAAATGCAAGCCTAACCCCCAAAGCCACAGCATTAAGGAAGTTGCCTGGCTTTCATGCTTTTGTTCAATTACAAAGACGATAAAAAGCATTTGAGGATGCAAAGATTTCACCTCCTCTCCTTCCACTTCTGGTCGAACAGCATCATCCAGCTGTAAGGGCAGCCGGGGTTCAGCTAAACTGATCACATAGATCTGAAATTGAGACAGGAACAGAAATAGCATGAGATTCAGCTCAAAGGGAGGTGTGATTTATAAGAGGATATTTCTGGCATAGACTTGAAACAGTGTTTGCATAGGCTGTTAGCTGTAAGACTGTGATCTTAGTCAAATACTTGAGATACATGGGTGCATTCTCAAGACAATACTAGAAGTGTTTAGCTCTTATTAACCTTTTGAAGGATTAAATATATCTTTTTTTCTTCTGAGAAGCACCAAGATGAGCAAGTACACAGTACCTGAGGGACAAGCCTATTGTCATGAATGCCATGTCTGAAACTACTAGATTTTGCAGTTTTAAGTTCCAATTCCAGCAAGACCATCCTGTTTCTCTCACCGTTAATGCATTATTTTACTTATCATCTGATTGTATCTGAAGGAGCCATTTCAGACTGAAGATTTATGTGGTACCTAAAATACAATCAGAGAATGAAAAACACCTTGCCTTGCCTTAGAGTCTCAGTGAATTTTTATATTCCTTCAGAAAATTCAAGCATATGATATTTTGTACATGTATTAAAACATGTTTATTCAAAATCTGCATATTTTCCACAAAGATTTAACTAAAATTTATCTTACTGCTTAACTATAATAGTCTCTGTACTTTACTCTTTTTTTGTGTTTCAGCTGTACTGTAGGCATAGTTAGGTTGAAAACCTTTAGAAGGAAAGGACGTTACATAAAGGTTTCAATATGCTTTCTACTTAAACAAATTATAAGGTTGCACTTCCTCCATCCCTACAGCACAAGCTACAGGAATTTCAGATTTCAAAAGCTTCCATACTGTTAAGCCAGTGCTGTACTTTTGCTGAGAGTTATGTATTCCATTCCACTGCAAAGTACTAGGGGGAAGATTGGAATTTTCTGATAAGAAACTTCTGACTTGCACTTATAAAGATGACTTTTTATTACAGTATCTGCCACAGTTAAGAATCAAAAGCTAGAATTACAAACATTCCTAGACAAATTATTCTAGTGAGATGCTTTCTTTTACTTGGCACTGCAACTCAAATGGCAGGTAAAAATAGGAAACTCTAAAAATCAAGTGTTTTAAAACCAGAAATGTCTCATGTTTACTTACGACACACTGAAATTTGTACATTAAAGCAGTTTATTTCTCTGGTATGGGACTGTTTACTGTCAAAGTTTCAGTATGTAGATAGACAGTCTAGACAGATCACCTCTCAACTAACCAGTGTTCCATTTGCTCAAAAATTTACCCTTTGAACGTGAAGCTCAACATCTTGCTGAGTACAACCTCCAATTTTCTGATGTGCTTTCCTCACAACGCCTTCTACATCCACGATGCTCTCCTTGTTGATGCTGTCAATAAAGATAGGATAGGAGACTTATTTCACTGCACACTGCACCAGAACGAGTACTGCACACTAGGACCTTCATGGACTGTATGGACTGTTGAAACAACAAAACACAGTTAAGGATTTAGGTGAAGTTACTTATCGATATAATAACTGAGTAATGAAGGACTTTGCTAAAACATTTCCAGCCAAAATATACTCAAACTGGGATGGAAGACTTGGGAGGAAAAGAACTGTGATTCAGCTTAGCGCTTGCTGGTTCTTTGCTCGTGTGTACATAAACTGACAAGTTGCATAGTTCCTTTTCTAGGCCACATAAACTCTTGTATATGTCAGCTGATGCAGTTATCTGAAAGATGAGTCTTCACTGGCAGAACAACAAACTGGAAGGAAGTCCTAGATCTGGAGGGGAAAATCAAAACTCACTGAGCTTGTTTAAACTATGTGACTTGTTACTGAAAGATGCAAGATGCTTTTAAGTCATTTCTCTACAATAGGGGACATCTTAATTGCTCTTCACTACCAGTCACTAATAGCACATTAAAAGACCATTTAACATCTTGAAAGTCTTCAAAAAATATAAAGTATAAGAAAAAAAAAATTAACAAAAGCCTCAAGAGTCATAGGTGAGAAAATCATTTGTATGAGAAGGTTTTATTTAGGTATGTAAGGTACTGGTCTTTAAATCGGTAATTTTCTACAGATAATCTCACCCCACTGGAAATACATTTTCACTCTGTCCCTTTGCTAGCCTGCTTGCAGAAAGCCATATACCAGAAAGCATTTCTTTCCTCTTTTTGAATAATAACTGTTAACTGTTTGCTTAGGGACATGGTTTAGTGGTGAGCTTGCGGTGTTGGGTCGAAGGTTGGACTAGATGATCTTGAAGGTCTCCTCCAACCAAAGATGTTCTGTGTGATTCTGTAACTAACTTTATCTTTCATTTCTCAGGCCTTCTTGAGAAGACTGGAAAGCACTTGAAGTATATCACTTTACCACATCAGCCCTTAGAAAGCAGGAAATTAGCAGGCTCACAATTTGACTGCAAATAATAAAAGGTGAGAAAGGGTGTCCCTGGACAGGCTGGCCACTAATCTCAGTAGAGAAAAGAGCAATTAACAATCCTCAAATTTACAATGTTGGCTGGTTCTTTTAGGAAGACCCCTCTCTGTGCCCCCCAAAACCCAACCCACCCATACAGCTAAGCTGCAGGGTGATAAGATAAATATTTATATGCAGAAGAGGTTTTACTGTGGGGCAGTAACCCCCACTTAAAGGAGGTGAAGACAGAGTACAAGCAGCTACAAGCTACTGCTGATGGTAACTACAGCCCTAATCACTTGCATCTTCATCAGTATATCCAGCACCAACTGGAATTAGCATCTAAGAGCAGTGAACAAACTCCAGGTACTCCAGCCCTACAGCTTTTTGTACAGCTACAGTAAAACCACATGAGAAACTTCTTAGGACTGAGAAGTTTCTCTGTAGAAATGCCTATGTTTGGAATTAGACATTCTCTCACATTTTTAAAGTAGGATTTACCAGGCTAAACAATTAAGTTTATCTTTTTAGCTGATGAGGGAAACTTAGCTTTCTGCTCTGATAAAGCCCGAGTGGTTTGACCTGGAAGCAGCTGAGATGCAAATCACCCAGCACTGCCAGCTATGACTGCTTGCTTGCCCCAACTTCTTCTGTTCCTGGAGCATCCATGTCAGCCCTGAGAAAAGCTAGATGGATCTTTGGTATAACCTGGGAGAAACTTTTTAATGTTATAAAGATGAGTTCAAATTTAAGCTGTCCAACAGAATTTTTGAAAAGCAATGATCAAAACTTTGAAAACTCTGACGATACTAGAGTAGGAATGGAAAATTCAAACATCAAAATTCTCAAAACCTAACAGTAAGTAAATGACAAGTAACTCAAAAAAAAAGCCAAATTTGAGTATTTTAGTTAATGACACTATTTCTTTGACAGTAATGCTTTCAGATGATAGAACTTATTGGCAGCTGCTCTGAAAGTTATACAGACCATGGTGCTTCATATGCTCGACTTGCTTATTAGGTAATTTCACATACTGCATAAAATTTGTGAACACTATGTTTTCCTGGTGCATTTACACTTTAAAAGAGCTACAAGTGCTCAAATCAGTACGATGAACAAATGACTAAATTTGTACAAAGCAGAGGTTGACAGTAGGCTTTAAATCAGAATTAATTTAGTTAAGGGTGAGCCTCCATTCATCTCCATTATTTAAGCAGAGACAACAAATTCAAGGCAGACAAGGAGAAATTACATTAAGTGCTTAGAAGTAAATTCTTGCAAATGATTCTGTTTCAAAGTCCTTAAGATGACTGAGGCAGCAATACCACACTTTGGATGCAAGAGAACATGGTGATAAGAAATGCACAGAGAATATAACATGCTAAAACAGTATTAGGCATAACTATAAATTCCCTTTGCTTTTCAAGTAACTGAATATTCAGAAGAACAGAAGTTTACTCTTGTGCTAACTCTTTTTTTTCCCCCCAAACAGTTCTCTATTTTCCTGCTTCCTTTTTCATGTCAACGTTTTGGCAAATGCCCAGAAAATACTAATGACATGAACAGCAGTGTCTTCATTGAAAATATGTTTCTAATCTGCTGAATAAAAGTCATCTCACTAATAATTGCAAATAAAAATAATGTTTTAAACTTACTGAAGCAAAATCTCTGTGAAAATCTGTGAAAAATAAAACAGTAGTTAAGTGTAAATGTGTTGTATGATGGATTCGTAATCAGATTACTGATCCCGTGGCTGAGAACTGGTGTTAGTGGAGTCGTTACAGAGCTTTGATCAGAACATGCCCAGAGTTCAAGAAATACAAGATGGTATGTCTAAAAATACAGGAAGAAAGTGACTTTTACACCACTGTAATGCTGCTCTGCAAACTCACGTAAGAGAACTTTAAAACTTTGCACTTGTGATTAAATGTGCTTTTTCATTCTCTATACTGAAACTGCAACTAAATTGGTATGTTTTGTGGTCTGGAACACACTTGAAATCTATAACATCCCTTAGTCATTTATTTGCCGTAACTTGAAGATGTATTTCAACTCAGTTCCTACCTATGTAGAACCCTACATTCAAATATGCATGTAACTGCCAAGGCACACAAAAGCCCTACCAAGTTTTCTATCTTTGTATTGACAAACGTTCATCATCTACTCTAAACTATCATTAGATAATTGGAAAATATGCTTTTGCTCATTCGGACTACGTACCTAACCTGGTATGGAAGTAAAAGCTCACGTTTCCAGTTCTCTTTGAACTGTGCTCAGAGAGATCTATTGCTGGGAAAATCTGAAGTCCCTAACATAATGCATCAAATGTAAACTACAGCCAGGGTAATTTCAGTCCAAGTTACAACAAAAAACAAGATGCTTTCATTAAATGCCAGTAACTACAGCAATGGGTTCTCTGCAGCAGCAGACCTAAAACATCTAGGTGCTTTTTTTGATAAAATTCCCCTGGGTAACAAAAAACCCAAAGAAACCTAAAAAAGTGAACAAGTAGCAGAAAAGCATGCCAAAGATACCACTGTTTCCATTACAGACCACAGTATTTCTATCTGTAATAATACACAGGACTAGAAGCTAAATGAGGATGCATGATGCATTAAGAAAAGACAGATGACATCTTTATACTGGTTCATCCTTAAAGAAGCTATTTCAGTAGACAGATTCATAAAGTCTAAAAAACTACTCTATATAGCAAACTGCTTCTTTAGATGTAATGATTTTTTTTTTTTAGAAGGAACAAGATTATAATTACTAAAATGTCCACTAGATGCCTTATGTCCCTCCTAATTATCTGCATGTCTGTTAGCCAAGACTTTCTCTTTTAACCACAGGATTGCATTATTGCAGTCTGTATGACAACATCTTTCATCAACAGCCTCGTGTTGCAAGCTGAACCCCATCTGGGCCTCCCTAAGTGAATCACAATCAACATTTTCTTGATCAAAACTCTGAAGAATTGGAAGCAACTTGGTTATTTATAGACTTTAAATAGAAAATGTTTTATTTAATGGAAACATCGATACTTGTTCAGACATTTTCTTGGGGTTTTTTTCTTCACCATTGTTTTCTGTAAGTAGACTGCACAAATTATTAGATTGATATATTTTTAAATCTAAAATTTTAAAATAATTGTCGTAAAACATAATAATGATCTTTTATCTGCAAGTCAGTGAAAGCTGAAGGCAATAGAGCTTACTTTTGTACATAGTTGCAAGTATAAATATTTTCTAGTCAAGTCAGTACAAGCAACTGTGCTACAGTCTGCACAACCAGCATCCACTAAGCTCTCTGAGAGGGGAGGTAACTGACCTTGTACACATGAATGCCAGGTAACCTCCCATTCTTATTCTCTTCATGCTAAAAAAAGAATAATCTGTTTCCTATACCAATATTTCATACCTGGATGAATTTGGGTATCTTCTCGGGGTGGGAAAGCCTATCTTCTTTTAAAGATATTAAGTAACAAGTCCACTGCATATTTTTATTCATTTTCACTGAAAAAAAAAGTCCACTTTATTGCCCTTCTGAATTTACCTAGCTTCACCATCTGCTCATTGCATCTTGTCATACCAGGGTATCTGCAAAGTAAAGGACCTTCCACTGGCAGAGGTACCATTAGTCTGAGATTTAAATTACTTCCTAATTTCTCTTGGAAATAACAGAGTTTTCTTTAGTCTCACAGCTAGGCAGATTTGCCTGACTGCATATAATTTCATCTTGCAGCTTTACCATCAACCTTTTCCAGTTTGACATATATTCAGACACAAAGACAGCAGAAGTGGACAAAACATTCAAGAAATGAAAGTCTGGCATATATTATAGTAATGGCATTTTATTCCCCGTTTTTGAAACTCAAGAGATCTAGCATAGTAGATAAGAGAACTGCATGGGCTGCTGATAAGTCAGTTATCTATCATGATCTCACATTTCTCATCACTTACTTCCTACATATTAACCCTGAAAATATAAAAAATCCAAACTAATAACCACAAAGCTACAAATTAATACTAAAAAGCATTGAAGTTATTACCCTGGACCCTAATTTACCATTCCAATTTCTCTGTCACCAGTAAACTTAACCACTGAAATTTCACATTTTCTTCCAGATCACTGACACAAAAATTAAACAGAAAAGGATAAAGAAAATATTTCTACAATATCCATTTTTTCCTGGTATTACAAGTTTGTCTGGCTGATGAACTTACACATATTTTTCTATACTGTGAAGCATTTTCATACAGGTTTACCCATTTTTTCTTTATATTTTTTTTTCCATTTTCCAAAATTGAAAGCAACTACACCCAATAATTTATGGGAAAAAAAAAGCAGGTTGATAAATTACTAATTGCACCACTTGGAATCTCTGCTGTCTGAAAAAGACAATTAACTCTTACTCTAATACAGCATCTCTTGCAGGACTAGGATGAATTTTTGCCAGGAAGAGCTCCATAGCTGCCAATCCAGTACCTCCACTGGTTCTGTGCTGTGGGCTATGTATATTTTCAAAGTTCAGCTAGAAACTTTTCATAGTTCAAGTCACAGAAATTTTGTAAAAGTGAAATAAACCAGTATGAAGTACCTTTCACTAAAAAGAACTCACATTCTTACGACAATGGAGATCATTAGTATATGAATGTTGCTAGACCACAGAAGGTTATGAAAGTTCTTGGTTTCCATGTGCCAATATCTAAAAGAGGAACTGGTTTGTTTATTATTTATGAAAATTTGTACAAAAAATTGCTCATGATTTAATCAGTTCTCATTAAAAATTCAAGATCTAGAATTTCACAAACTATTCTAAAGAAAGTTTTGGGCCCACTATCAGAATATGAGAAAGTAGCACATGAAAAAGAAACTTTATGTACTACCAGTGAAAAATACTAGTTTAAAAATTTAACTGAAATATAAGCCATTTAAGTTAAAATGTTTTCTTCAGTAAATGTTTATTTCCTCATTTTATGTGCAGGAAACAAGAAGAAATTATGAAAAAAAAAAAAAGACACTGAGAAAGGCAGAGAAACAGTATAACTCTTTTTAGACATCTAGACCAACCTCATCTGCTAGTAATAATGGCATAATTCCACAGGAGGTGAAAACTAGCAGGTAGGTGCCTGAAGACAAGGCATCTACTGTTGCTGTGCTTCAGGTGTTACTGGCACAGGGACCACAAATGCACTTAGAAGTCAGGGAACAGCATCAGCCTCTGAAGGACAGGAGGCAGTTGCAATGGCAACATCAGACTAAACTGTAGAGGATAAAGCACTGGAAAACGTGAGACCATGGCAGGATATTAATAAAATAGGTTTGTAGGTGGGAAGGAATCAGGAGAAGATGATTTGCACGAATGGTGTTAAAGCAAACCTCCAAAAGAAAACCCAGAAGGCTGTAGCAGAGAAAATTCTATCATTCAAAGAACACAATGATAAGCATATGAGCATTCCAGAAACACAAATAGAGAGTAAAACATGCATGCTACAAATTAGAGTGGGTGAAGTATCAGGATTTAGCTAGCAAATGACAGCACAAAATGGAGCAGAATGAAAAGTCAAAACACAGTACAAACCTCATGAGTCTGGCTACTCAGAGGAAATCAGGTCTGTCACATCAAGAAACTGGGGACATGAGAGGGAGTTGGAAAGAACGTAAGGATGATGTTCCATCTGATTTAACAGCTCACTGCTGCCAGGAGGGAAAGAAGCTTTGCCCTCTACTCTTTCCAGATACCCTTTTCCACCATCTACCAGTCCTTGTTAGCTCTGGACCTCCAGGACCTGGTTTAAACTACTAACTGGAAAGAAAACTATCAGAGTTAAAGATTAATGAGTATTTAAAAAAAAAAAAAAAAAAAAAGTCATGAAGACTTAGAAGTGGAAGAGTCAGCACATGGGAAAAAAAATAAGGACCAACTACTCTCTCAGAAGCTCCTCTAATCACTGAACTCTGCCACTCATGAAATGCAAGAAATTCTGTTGTGGAGGAAAGAACCACAAAGAAAATTCAAAAAGAGAGATGTTGGAGAGAACTAGAGAACAGGGGAGTGAGTGTCACAAGCCTAAGAGTTGCTTCACTGTTCTGTAGTGCAAGTTTGCAAGAGCACCATTGGCAGATCATTGGTAGGTTAGAGGGAGATGAACTGGGGAACAAGTAAATTATATACTTAATTCTTATCAAAGATTCTAAGCACTGGAGAGAACAAAAGATTTCATGAAGAAACAGAACACTTCACTCTGGCTCATAAACACCTGTAAACAGCATGCTTCACACTGCCAGTGCCAGCACTAAGCACCGCCAAACAACAAACACTGCTGGTTCTGTTTTCCCATTGCCCTGAACCTCATCAGCAGAAGCATTATCCTAACCTTCTTAACTTGGCTTCTGGAAGTCTGCACTATAATGAATCCCTCCTCTCCCTGACATATTGAAGGTTGAAGGCTCTAGCACTTTTGCAGCTAATTAGTGGGGGCTCCCTTCCCAGGCATGAGAGTAGTGCCAAGAACTACACAGAAGCAACTCAAGTGACACATGTTAAACATATTACTGCACCAAATCGACCCACCTTTCTATTTGTGAAAAAATAGATATACATGATTCAAAGCTCCACTATAAAAACACCTTTGTCTTGCAAGCATACTTAGTACTGGACAACCCGAAAGCACAATCTTGAGGCAAGTAGCAGGGGAAGGCAATTTTTTATCTTTAAGAAAAAAATAAACCAAGTAACTGAATTTAAATTGCTGCAACAAACACTCGTTTAATTGGCAAGCCTAACTATTACACCCCCTCCCCCCCAATACCTTTAAAAGTGACTTAAGTCCCTCATTAAACAGTATAGTGCCAAAAATAAGGGGTAAGGATAATTCAGTGCACAGAAGCTACTCTTAATTTCAACTCAGTAAGCTACTTGCAATATGGAACTTCTTCACATCAGTTCTACGTATAAAACATACTAATGCGTTGCACATCTTGTAGAAGAAAAGCCCTGAACATGTGCAGACACACACAAACACACAGTGTTTGACACACACAAAATGAAGTGTCCCACTAAGCTCAGTTTGCCAGACTTTTTGTTAGCCAGCTTGAAAGTAAATGTAGGTTGTCTACGGCGAGAGAATGCTGCTTCAGCAGTTCAGAATGAATTTCAAGCCTGTTCTCTATTTTATCTTTTGTCAGTGTAATGTATTCAACGCAATAGTGAGCTGACAATTTAAATAACTACATTTTAAAACAAACGAAGCATTGATGTTAATGTGTGAAAATGGTCCCAACCCCTGGGAGTCCTGGTTCCCACCATTGTTTACTCTGACAACAGGATATAATTGCTTACTTACTTGGCAGCAAACTTTACCATCTGCTTGCTCGCATGCTGTCCCACAGCCACAAGAGCCTGGATATTAAACTGCTGCTGACGCAGGACTAAGAAACACTGCTTCCCTGAATACAAAAAAAAACCACAATACAGGTGTATTAAGGACAAGTTATTTGAGGTTGTTGTGAATGAGAAAAAATGCTTTACTACTCAAATACTAAGCTGAGCTTTTCAGGCTGTGTGTGTCTCTCTCCCTCGCTGCTCCCCTGTGCCCAAAGAGCTACATCAAACTAGTCAGCTCTGCAGGTACACACACCCCCCCCCCCCAAACACTGAGCTATATCAAGTAATTCTGCCATACATTTATAAACACATGAATAGACATTTTCTAAAAATAACAATAAATAATATCTAGACAAAACAAAAAAAGATAGAAATTGTAGCTTTTAAAAAAATCTAGTCTTCAGCTGCAAGAAGTAAATCATACTTGTCATTGTTGCTTTGCTTACAACTACTTCAATTCTACATTATTTTAAAAGAAGTTTTTTCTCATCTTCTCAAATTAAAGCTGTAGAGTTCACTTTACAAAGCTGCTCTGAGAGAAATAGGCTTGATTTCACACCACAGGGACTAAACCAACACTGTTCATTCTATCATACACCACACATTCAGAATGCAGGGGAACAAAAGGCGTATTGATTCTGGTGAATGACAAGAACCTAAAAGACCCAAGTAAAAATTCCTGTAAGAGCAATTTATTCATGAACAGCTTAGGGAAAAAGAAGTTAATAGGAATTAATAATCATTTACAAAGAACATAATGCACTTTGTTGACTTTTAAAATGGGTATTTCCAAGTTAACAAAGCTCTTTCTGATCAGTTACAATCATTTCATATTTCTTCTCACGTTTCTAATAATTATATACTCTTCAACTTAGATTTAAGGAAATAAAGTGATTGTGAATACTTCTTCCTCAGAGACAGAAATTAACAACACTTCATTGTTACACCAGTATAGAATGAAATGTGTCAACATCATTTTAATTCCAAGTTCAGACTCATGAAGTTATAACATTAAAATGGTGAAAATAGGAAGAAGCCAGAAGCTGTGTTATAGCTTTTTCCCAGTTATTGGTGACTTGGACTATAAAGCATTAACATCAACATGTATCTAACATGAACACTGACTTTTTAAAAGTCGTTGCAGTTTTTGTTTATAAATATGCAGATCACCATTCCTGACAAGATAGCTGCAGATAATTTAAACAGTATCAGAAGATAAATGCAGAGTATTTGACACACAGTCTGATGGAAATAAAAGCAAACATAAACCTAGTACAAAATGTTATTTAACACTAACTTTACAATTATTGGAAATAACTAACCTTGTCCTATGATTGTGATTTTAGAAATGCATCAAAATTAATTCCATCTTTTCACAAAACAGAGTACAACTACTTCCATATTCCAGAGGCTGCAATATGTAAGTAAAGACACCAGTGTGGTATGGATGTGTTTTCTTCCAGGCAAACATTAAGCCACAGATTAGAATTTGAAAAGTACTATGTGTTTCAGACCCAGTCAACAAGAAAAGCACAGTTTTTCCCCAGGACATAATATGCTAAGTTTCTTTCAATAAAGTAGGCATATCTCACACCTTTGACATCTCAGTATTTCTTACAGTGTGGTTTGATACAATACTTCCTAGAAAATAGTATGTCTCCATGATTTCCGTCACAAGTAATTTAGCAAAATACGACTGAAGTTTCAGCAATGATGTATTAGGTGTCCAAGCAAAATACACAGCTGAAGACAGCTACAATGTCACTCAGCTACTAAATATTTAAGGAGAAGAGAGTGAAATAAGTGGAGGGACCTGCTATCATACTAATCAGAAGCAAGAGTTTGGCTGTTGTGCTTTATCTCAAACACTACAAGTGTGATCAATATCTGCATTATAAAAGGACTTGAATCTTTTTGTCATGAGAAACAGCAGTTGTTTTCATGAGAAAAGATGATGTGTTGTAGAATATAATAATTTCTAATCACACAGAAGATAAGTGATCAAAAAAACCTCACTGATAGGAGCAGCTAAAATATCAGTTACAAAGACTGCAGGAGGAAGCAGAACTTTTCCCAAAGGAACTGAGGACGTGCAAAAAAAAAAGTTTCAAAAAGACAAGTCACAATCAAATCTCATTCGTAATCTGATGCCTTTCCAGAGATGGAAACAAGGAAGCATTAGACTGAGGAAGAAACTGGGACAACAGAATGTTTTCCACGTATTTCCGTATGTTGTAAAAATATTTACATGGTATTTAAGTGAAAAGTGTAAGACCACCTCTACTCACATTAAACAGTAAACTAAGTTTCTGTAAACCAAACCAATACTGTACCCCACAAGAATGCCTAAAAACATTTAAAAATTCAAGACATTTTGTTAAAAAGGTCTGACTCAGTCTAATGCAAGGAACTTTTAGTCACTGAACAAATAAGAGAAGACACCACACAGAGAATCCCATCAAAAGTAAGCATGTAAGACCAAACAGCAATCCATTTCCTTTCCTGGATCCAAGCACCCAATGACACAAGACCTTGTGAGTGAAAAGGATGTAAGGAAGGCAAGTAAAAACTGTTTGGTAATATAAATTGATGCATTGCTAGTTACAGACATCTGCTAGCAAAGAGAAAACTTTACATGGTTTATCGTACAATCTGGTCCAGTGTTTAAACTGCTCTTGGTGGTATTCTTAAAGACATACTGTTTTGATGGTTTGTATTCATAAAGCAAAACCAAGTTCAAGTCCAACATACTGCTCAAAGACCAGCTTCCTGGCAGAACCCACACTGATTTCCCAACTGCTTTTCAATGATAATCGTGATCAGTTGCTTAGGCTGGCTTTAAAATAAGGCCAGAAATAACATTTTGTTCAATCTACAATAAAAACCACAGGGCCACAGGCACTTTAATTTTAGTACAACCCACAGAAATTCCCAACACCCCATTCTTTACACATCCTCCAGTTAATTTCCACCAGATTTCATGAGTGGCTTCCTATATGAGACAGCTGGATTCTGCAGTTGCTCACATTCTTTTTTTTTTTGTTTATTGGTTAGAACTAGACAGGGTTAAATAAAGGATACATTGGTTATTCAGGAATCAAACTTGAGCTTCTGAGAAAAAACTAAAGCTATTTTTGTGTAAGATTTTCCTGTTTCCTGCAAGACTTTCCTTTCCACAATAGCACCATGATGTGTGTGGGAAAGGCCAATACTACTTTTTACTCTTAAACATTTGCTTTTCTTGTAAAGATTCTTTCCCCTCAAGCTTAAGTAAACGAGCATGTGGCATTCCCGAGCAGCATTCCCTCAACATCAGAATTGTTCTGTGTTGTCAGACCAAGAGGGAACAAGAAGCATAATCAATAGAGTGAGAACACTTGATGCTCATAATCAGCTCATTTTGCTTTCGTTCTTCAGGTCGTGTTAAAAAGTTTTGAAAACAAAAACTGTTATTTCATGAAAAACAATAGTATTTCCTGAGGTCAAAGGTGAAGGATGACAAAGAGCTTCTTGTAAGTTAATATTGCCATGTTAAATATATGTTTCTCTGAATGAATTAAATGCATGTGTCATGCAAGACACCATATAAATGCAATATAGAGACAGTAATAAACAATATTGTTTTAAAGGTCTTCACAGACACTTTAATAAATTATGTTAATAGTCTGAACTCTTCGTACAATTGCACATGAAAAAGCCATAAGCATACTCTTATTTGTATACTGGTAGTAACATTTAAATTAGATACTGTCTCCTGTCTGAATAAGTTATAGTGACCAATGCTTTCACAGCTTTTGGGGTTGAGAGTTTCTATACATAGGAAAGAGAGACTTCCATGTAAGCCCACACTATGGAGCTATTGAGGAAATCGCAGAGGATTCCCTAAATTCAGAGATTCTAATACAAATTAAAGTGTGCATTTTATGCATGTATTTACATGCAGTTCCTTTTTTGACTGACTGCAGTACAGATGCTCATTAAGAGGGACATTTTTAAATAAAATAAAGCCCCAAAAACATGAAATTAATCTGGTATCTGTGGCAATATTCTGTACTGGATTCTCTCTCCTGTGTTGCATTATTGCCAATTCTAAGGCTACTGTGGAGCTTCACTCGTGAAGATAAATTCTTTATGCTCTTTTCTTTCAACTCCTGGGAAGACAAGGCATTTATATCTCACTACAGAGCTGCCAAACATAACTGAAACGAGTACAACAGTTGTCAGCTTTTGATGTCAACTGAAAAGGCCAAAGCCTATTTAAGTTTGCATATGGCAAACTGATCTCCAGAGAGAACTTCTGATTCCAGGGAAGAAATATGGCTGTCAGACAGCCAAGTATGACAGCCCACATTACTGAGAACCTATAAAAGGATTTTCCCTTTGTCTTGTTAAAGAAAGGTGATGTTTCTCTTTTTAAATTCAGATTTATGTAATCAGATACCAGTAACCAAAAGTAAAAATACTGAAATTTTAACACAGATTTTTGCTTCCTGTAGAAGAAAAGGTGTAGTGAAAATATTCATACACAGCAGAATATGGCTTGTCTGACAACTGATACATTTACAATAGAAGTATATTTTATAGTAGAAGCTTGTAACTGTTTGACATGACAACTGTTAACACCCAAAGGAGAATGACTATAGTATTTTAAAATTCCTGTTATTTACAGTTGTCCACACACTGCTCAGTAATATGATCAAACTAAAATTTACTTTTACTATAATGTAATAGTAATACCCAATTTCCAGTCAGCTGAAAACAAAACTTCCTTTTCCCCCTTGGGAAAATAGAGGTGAAAAAGGAGAAAGTAAGTCAATAAAATAAGAGTCAAAGGAAAAAAGAAGTTAACATTGAGTAAACTAGTGGCAAAGTTTTCTTGTATGCAAGACATAACTAATGGGTCATGAAGCCAAAATAAACAATTCAGGTTATACTAATAATATGAGGAAACAAAAATTAAAACCCTGGAGGCATCTCACCTTTAGCTCTGCTTGTATGAATTCTGCCACGAACCCAAACCACTTCATCAGCCTTCTCCACTGTCAAGTCTTTTATTCGAATCAAAACTCTATCTGAATTACAGGGGGGGAAAAAAGTAAACCCACATTTAAAACAGGTTTGGATTTTCGAAGCAAAACATTTTTCACTTTAAACTTCAAATACACTTTCTATCATTGCTAAAATTTATACAAACCCATTACAGCATAACAGATGCACTGAAACACAAAAGATCCCATTTCCTTTCTCAATGAATTGTAATTGATCAAGTCACTTTAAATCGGTTCAGGCTCATTGTTTGACTTATATAGCAGGGTCAAACTGCACTAAACCAAAAGCAAGACTCACTGTAGGTCATGGATGGCAGAACCCAGCATGACTACACTGTTTTTGATAGGACTTGACTGGGCTGCACTGTACTACCTCCACTTATTGTCTGAATTTCCGCTAGCTAAGGGATGTCTGCCCTGCTCCTCCGTGCAACATGAAAGTTGGTATGTTGAACATGGCAAAACAAAGGCTCAGAGGTGACATGACTTTTTCCTGTCTATGTAAGTAGGGTGAATATCACTGCAAAATCATTATTATTTAAAATGAAGAGGAGAAAGAAACCACAAATAAACGTGCATTAGAAATTAAAAGATTTCTTTGGATTAAAAGATCAGCATTTTGGAGCAATAGGAGTATTACTGTGTAAAACCAGTACAATGTATTTTAAGAGAGAATCTCTTTGACAACCAGGTCAAGCACTACTATCATTGTAGGAGCCAGGATTCATGAGAAAGAACCCTTCAAATTCCGTGTACCCAAGAAAGCTAAATAGTAATAGGAATGCAAGGTTTGGAAAGGAGAGATTTTTGATAGTAACAAAAAACAAACAAAACAAACAAACAAACAAAAAACCAACAAAAAAAAACCCCAAAAAAACCCACCACTATCAAAGAAAATATTTTTCAGCAACTCA
>JANVCC010000022.1:36092707-36197979 GCA_025345505.1 Todiramphus chloris collaris
GTTAAAGGGTACAGACAGCATTGCATAGAACCTCAGCAGTTCTAACAACTACACTTATTTCCAGTTTGGATGTGGTTAAAAACACTGCTTATTAGACAAAAAAAGAAATCTTCAAGGGAGATATTGATCCTCATGGGTCTCTTCCAACTCAAGATACTCTATGAGCCTATTGTATCATTCTGATATGTAACACAAGCAAATTCGTTCTCTCTGCCTTCGATCACAGACTTCTCCCTTCTTTTGAAAGAACATTAAATTTACTAAGACACTTCCACTCTATAGACTTTTCCCGACAGAACTTTTCCAAAGTTTGCCTGCCCCAAGTTACCATCTGTTGTTCTGGACTCCTTCCCTCTGTCTCTGCATACCAGTCACAGCTTGCCCTGCAAGCCTATTATTCTGCATCAGGAATTTTAGGGGGTTGAAAGCGTTTATTAGCTTATGTTCAGGACAATATAACTTTTTCTTCACAGACACACATCAAAACCAGGACAGAATGAAAGTGCACAGAGAAACGTGACAGGAAATTGACTCAAATATATGAATAATATGTGTTTATACACATGTGCACTGGGGAAGGGAGAAAGGGGAATAAAGATGTTAGGACTTGTCAGCAACTTCTGTTGTTCAGACTTTATCTATATAGGACCTATAGGAAATGTGCAAACAGCACAACCCTTAGTATTTCCAAGATTTTGATATTCAAACAGTTAAAATTACCTCAGTCAACTTAAAAACTGTATTGTTAGAAACCAAAAACATTTTCCAGGCATAAGCATAAAGACAGAATGAGGTGTTGCACTTTTTATGGATCCTCAGTGTTTCAGGAGCCATCTGCATTAGATAAATATTTTTTAAAGTCCTTTGGATACATAATAGTTGATGTTTCATCAAAACTGAACAGGACACATTTAACACTACAAAAAATGTATACAGTATGAATTATTAAAAACTATTTCACCGTTCACAAAAAGGGTAATAAAACAATATCCAAAAAGAGACATCACACAGTCATTTTCTTCAAACAGCAGATACCAGAATCGCACAACAGCTAAGACCTCTGGAGATCATCTGGTCCAATCCCTCGGATCAAGCAGGGCCACCTAAAGCCAGTTCTCCAGGACTGTATTCTGATGGTTTTTTAATATCTCCACGGAGGGAGGGAGACTCCACAACCTCTCTGAGAAATCTGTGCCAGTGCTTGGTCACTCTCACAGCAAAAAAAGGTTTCCTGATGTTCAGAAGGAACCTCCTGTGTTTCTGTTTGTGCTCAATGCCTCTGCTCCTGTCCATGTGTTCCACTGAAAACAGCTGCACGCAGCCACTGTTATGTCACTTTCTTTGCCTCCTTCAACACTTCCCAAACCTAGTCTTCTTTTCCTCTCATTTCTAAAACACCAATAGTTGATGATAACACCTACCATTGTTAGTGTAAGCAATTGTTTGTCACTGATTTTCTCTTCTCCAACCAACATATTTTAGCTCAAATCTTCCCTCTGTACCCTCACATTATCATTCCACCTGCAATTCCTTCCAGGTCACTTCTATTTCTTCCATTATAAAACAAAGCTCCTTCCTCTCACCTGTAAGACCCTCCCACCACACTCTTCAGGCTTCTATACTTGTATTTGCTGTCTTCTTGCCACATAAACACAGATAATTAAATAATGCAAAAATAAAAGATGTTCTAAACCATGCTACAGTTCCAGTGAAGAAAATGGAACAAAGATTGTAAACAAAGTTCAAAGAAAACACTCTAAAGTCTAAAATTACACTTCCAGCTCCAATTCAATATTCATACTATCTCCACTGTCATTCTGACTCATGTTTAAGGGGAACCTGTATTGTTTCCTTCATGTAGAGCATGATCTCTTCTTTGCAACATATTTAAATATCCTAATCTTTCTCGCTGAACTCTAACCTCTTCTACACATGGCAGGAGAGGACAAAACCCCAAAGCTGCAGGGGTTATACAAGACAAGATGAACCCTTTTCCACTCCCAGACCTTCATTCCTTGCCTGTCACATCAACCTGTTATTAAATTAATTTATCTTGCAACATGGAGTTTTTAACAGTTTGATCAATACTTCTGCTGTCTCTGTGAAGCACCAGCATCTTTACAGTGTTGGGTAAAAAGAGAAGTTTAATAAAAAAATAACTGAAAGCCAAAAGCAGTACAAAATGAAATAAAGCTTCCAGAGTAGAGATGAAACTCATGGGACTAAAGGGAAAGGCAAAAGGAGTTTCAGTAGCAATCACAGCCTCAAGCAAGCAGGAAGGACATAAAGACATAATGGAAGTGAGAACATCAGATAGCCAGGGCAGCCAGAAGACCACCGAAGCAGGCCAAGAATGAAGGCACAGAGTGTGAGATAAGAGCAGGGTGGAGCATCTCTGCAACAACTTTGTGAATATGTGAAAAGAGTTCTAATTTGTCTGCAGAGGAACAAGAATCCAGGCAAACGGACAACAAGCCTGTCCCTTGGAAATGGAGAATAATCTGTCTGATCACCCTAACCACTTTTAATTTCCCATGTCCAGCCAGTGTCCTCAGGACAGTGCAGCTACTACAGCAGCCTAAAAACAACAGTGCTGCAGGGGTCCATCTGAGCTCCCACCCATGTCTGTGCTCTCCATATTGTCTGTTGGCTCCAGTTACCAGCTGGCACGGGGATCTGCACATGTCATACCACAACTGGTTATTCTCACTGAGAAATGCCACGTACCCAGACTTCAGAAACAAACACAATTAATACAGTACAGACAGATGGGAACACCCGCAGTCATGCTTCCTGGCCACTCTCTGCCCCAAGCAGTAGTTCTTCCAAGACGCTCAGTGCAAGCAGAATACTTTGGGGAAAAGTATATACACACTACTGATGCTGAGTGATGACTTCACCCTCCTGTGAGTACTCTGGAAAGAGATGTGCCTGGCAGGAACTACTGAACCTTTAAGTAAGAGGTCATTAGTCTCAAGGACAGGACTAGGATAATCTTAAACTTTTTTATTACAAGCATTTTCATTTTTATTGTTCCCTGATTTTGGTGTTTTGGATAACTATCTTCTAAAACACAGAACAGCAAGTGTGTTGTACATTGTATTTTAAGCCCACCAGAAAGCCTACTCAATCTTGTCCATACACTGTCTGGGACTTTTTTTTTCCTTTTTCAAATGAAGATCAAGGGGACAAGAGATCTAAATACAGTACTCAACCCTTTTCATGTAATTTCCTGTAGCCTTTACTACCTTCCTTCTCAACATACTTTTTCTCCACAGTATTTTTGAGTGTTTCTTCTGAATATAAGACAATTGGCAGGGTAGACTCTCTCCTCAAGAGCAGGATTTGATCCATTTTCTCAATCTGCCAGCCAGTTGTTTGCTATGGTGTGAAACCAGCAGAGGAAACACAGCTTGCAAAAACCCTAGTGTACCAACTGCCATCAAAGAATGCAGGGAGACATCATCCACTATTTCAGCCTACAAACAGCACTGAAGGTTGATCAGTCAGATGATAACTTGGAGGTTAGCTTTGGGGTTTTTTTCCTAATATTACACCTTTTAGGTGGAGACAGCACAATTATTTATGGATTGTTATGTGGTTATACGTAACTATGGATGGCTGTGTTCCTGCCCCTTCCAGCAGTCATCAGACCCCTAGACAACTCATTCTGCTTTGCTAAACTGGCTAAACAAGCTGTTGTTGTTATCGTGTTGAAATGGATTAGCAGAAGACCCAGCAATAGGAAGAGGGAGACCACAGCAGCCAGCAGTTAGGCTGGTTTACCATGTGATTTCAACTTTGGCTCCCTTTCTTTGACAGCTAGCATGTGTTTTATTCAGTAATAACTGTTAATACAATCTCTAGTGATGTTCTCGTCCCGTTACATTCTTGACATGTTCCCCCTCATTTGGTTTCAACCTATGATTGCTTTTTTTTTTTCCTTCCCTACATTCTGCATTTCCCTTCCTAAGGGAGGTCAACCAAAACAACCGTTCAGAAGAGGGGGAAAAAAATACATAAATCACCTAATCACAGATGATGTTCCTTTTTTGCATTTCACTACGAAGTTCCAAGAAGCCAGCCTATTACCTTCCCTCGTTCCTGTTTCAGGCACTGAATAATATGAAAATTAGTATTTCTTGGGATGCTGGCCTGGGAGATTGTTCTCTAGCTGACAAATCTTTCTGAATTCCAATTCCCCATCAGTAGAAAAGGAGGATTTCCTGAATTCAGTGGTGTGAATAATGATAAGCCCCATAAATGTTAATATATAATATTAATGGATTTGGTGCTCACATGCAGGAGTAACAAAGGCTGCATAAGCAGACAGATATCCTACTCAGAGAGCGCTGTTGCAGGAAACCATAGCAGAACTTACTCCAAAGAAAGAAAGAAACAGACATATCAGGACTCAGCACATCATAAATAGCAACAGTCTAACCACCCTCCCCCCCCCCCCCCCCAAAAAAAAAATAAAAAAAAAAGTCAAGCTTGTAGTGATGGACAGAGACAAAAACTGACCAGCTGTGTCTGGCATGGACCAGGAAAGGGCAAGCCTGAGATTCTGTAACCTCTATGGAATCCAGCTCCCATATCCAACCACACTCATTTTTTTTTCCTGCAGGAATCAGCACTTCCTAGGTTCCAACCCATGCCTGTGACCTCCTGTCCAATTACCACACACCTTCAAGAGTCTGACTTTATCTTCCCTACACCCTGCCATTAAGTAGCTTTAAACAGTAATAATCACCCCACAGCTTCCTCTTTTCCACGCTGAACATGCCCAGCTCCCTCAGCCTCTCCCGTGCTCCAGTCCCCTGAGTAATTTGGTAGCTCTCCATTGAACTGGCTCCAAAATGTTAATGTCTCCCTCGCACTGGAGGGCCCAAAACTGGACACAGTACTCTCACGTGTATCTTCACAAGTCCCAAATATATTTAAATAAAGGGAAAGAATGTCAGCAGGATTTGAATGAAAAAGTTTGGCAAATGATTACTCAAACAAGTACTGAAGATATTAAGTATGTAACTTTTTTTACTTTTTTTTTCCCCCACTCTTTTTAGATAAATGTTTTCCATTTTTTAACTGACCTGGTTTCTCTTGGGATTGTATCATTGATGACACTCCATATCTTTCTTTAGCATAATCCTAAAATGGAGGCGAGAAACATACATCAAAGAAGCATACACAAAGAGATAAACAGAATCATTACAGAGCTAACTGAAGCAATACAAAACAATTAAATGTAATACTGAAGTCAAGAAATTGTGCTTTAGACCCCTAGATACACAAGCAAGAGAAGATAATTGTGGCCTGGAAGAAAAAAAAATTGCAACAGCAAACACATATTAGAATCATTATTTACTACGTGGAAATTGGTGTGAATACATCCATAAAGAGCCTACTCCTGAAAAGATACCCCAGTCCTACAGGAGTAGGTCCACTGCTAAGTAGCTCCTTCCCTACTCAGGCACACTAAGAAATCCAGCAGCTCACACGTCACTATGACAGCCAAAGCAAGCTCAACTGACTAACAGAATCTGTTTGGTAAGATGCAGAGGGGTGGGCTGTTTCATCAAAAAGAACACAATTCTATAAGCCTGCTCATTTCCAAATAAAATAACAAAAAAGCCTCGGTTTATTTAAGTTATTCCATCCAATATCTAAACCTACGTTCACTCTAAATATTTTATTTTCAGGGTCCTTGTTTCTCTGCTTTTGATGAATCGTGGCCCACGTATAATCTTACAGAAGCCACCTGTACTCTGAATGCTTTATTGCTGATGCCTAAAGAAGGTCAGGGCTCTGCTGGTCCCTATCACCCAGGCAGGGCCCCCACCCCACAGGCGGAGCTCGGGCTCCAGCGAGGCTCAGGGGGACCGGAGAGGGGCTGAGCTCTTCGGTGGATCACGAACTGACCGGCCCGGAGAAGGGGCAGGTGGACAGCCAGGGGGAAAGGCAGCTCTGCCCTAGGGCCCGGCCACCCCCCGCCCCCGGGCCCAGCCTCCCCAGCCCGCAGGGGACACCGCCTCCTGCTCCGACCCGGCCTAGGCCGGACCCTGCCCCTTCCCCGTCTCGGGACGGGCAGAGCCTCGACGCCGCGCCCGACCCCTCCCTGCGGAGACCCACATCGGCCGCCGACGACTCTTCGCTCTCCGGGCGGCGGTCCTGGCCCTTGTCTTGGCCCTGCCCGCGGCCGGCGGCGCTCGGCATCCTGCTGCGGCCGGCGCGGCCCCTCACGACACGGCCCGGCTCGGCTCGGCCACGCCGCTGCCGCTTCCGCGCGCCAGCCTCTCGCGAGAGGGGCGGCGGGAGTGGCAGCGCGAGAGCCCCGCGCCGCCCGACCTGTCGCGAGATCTGAGCGGGGCCGGCGGCGGGCGGCTCGCGCGGGGCGGGGCGGGGCGCGGCGTGACGGGGCCTCAGCGGCGGCTCCGCACCCATTCCCTCCCTCCCTCCCCTTCACCCCCCCGCCCCCCAGCCGCCTCAGCGCTGGGGACGACGTCGCTTCTCCCCTCGCCTCGCCTCTGGTCAGAAGGCGAGCGGCTGCCGAATCGGGCATTTGGGACCAGAAAGCCAACGGCAGCCTGGGCTGCGTTAGCGGCTGCGTGGGCAGCAGGGCGAGGGAGGGGATCCTGCCCCTCTGCTCTGGTGAGACCCCACCCGGAGCCCTTGTGCCCAGCTCTGGAGCCCTCAGCACAAGGACACGAATGTGTCGGAGCGGGTCCAGAGGAGGCCACAAACGCGGTCAGAGGGCTGGAGCCCCTCTGCCGTGAGGCCAGGCTGAGGCAGGTGGGGTTGTTCAGGCGCTGGGGAGGCCGAATCACAGCCGTCCAGTACCTAAAAGATGGTGAAAGGCTGTTTGTCAGGACCAGCTGTGACAGGACGAGGGGTAGTGGTTTTAAGCTAGAAGAGGGGAGATTCAGGCTAGATAGAGGAAGGAAGATTTTTACAGTGAGCCGAGAAACACTGCCCAGAGAGGTGGTAGATGCCCCATCCCTGGAAGCACTCAAGACATGAAGGCCAGACAGGACTAGAGCAATCTGCTCTGGTTGAAGATGTCCGTGCTCACTGGGGGACACTGACTAGATGACCTTTAAAGGTCACTTCCAACCGAAACTGCTCTATGGTTTTCATGAAACTGCCACTGTCCTTGCAAGGCTGAGTGCCTCCAGCCCTGCTGTGCCGCTGAGGTGAAAGCTGCTGTGGCACAGCAGTGGAAGTATGCTGGGCTGAAGCTGGGCAGCAGGTGGGTTTGCTCCTCACTCACCCCCCTTCATCATCTGGCGTGTTACAGCCCGAGGTAACGGGTTGGACTGGGAGGTTGCTAACTAATGTGCTTCTCTCAGCTTGGTCGCCAGACCAAAGTGCACTTTTTTTCTCTGTCACCAGACAACTTGGCTTGCCAGTACTTACCCTAATAGCAGTTAGGTTTATTCTCTTGCTCCCCTGCTAATCCCACTGCTTATTAGTAGGTAGCTAAAACCCAAAGTATATCTGGTAGTGTGGGGAGAATGAACATCAGTGCGAATCCAGGTGTTTCCCTCCAGCTGGGTGCTTCAATCAATGCTACAGTATCGAAGCCGGGGCTTGCTGCAGGTGCCAGCTTTCAAATGACAAATCAGAGTGGCGAGCAGCTGTTGAGTCCTGTGGCCATAGGTTGTTTATTTTGTGCAGGACGAGGGGAAGGAGTTAGCCGTCCTGATTTAAATTGCAGTTTTGAATTTTCACATTTGACTAACTAATCCCTCTTGCGGTATCGATTAGAGTTCTTCATTTCCTGTCCTACAGTTGTTTATTTTGCAGCACTTTGTACTGTGTTGGTTCAGCACCTCTTCTTGCGGGAATCCCCTTGCAAAGTTCCCCTTCTGCCTCACTATGAGAATTAGGCACTTCACCATAAGACCACATAGCTTTCACAAAATCCTTTCTTCTCATGCAAAACACTGTTGCAAAGAACTAAGATCCAGTAAGAGAGAAGGCAAATCACGGTCAGCACTCACACCTCCCCACCACAAGAAACAAAGTCCTGGTACTAAGGTATCGTGCAGTGTGCTTCAACACTAGCATAACAGCAACAAAACACGTGGATTTCTTACAGTGTGTCAGTTCTGTCTTCTCTGTTACCTGTCACTTAGAACACCAGGCTGAGCAGAACCACTGCTGAACCTCAGCTAACAGACAGATGCAAATCTTGTGCCTCAGCGCGGAGCAGACAGTACCATCTGTATGACAGAGAGCTCTGTAATTCTCGGCATCTCACCGACTCTGCTGGGAAATTCAATCAAAACAAACCAACCCTGTAACCCTGATTTTTTATGCTGGGAGCCTTCCAATAGCGAATAGCATAATGAGTGTTTCCTTTGGGGCAAATAATCTAAAGGTGTTTCTGAAGGAAAAACCCTTTTAATATAATGAGGGTGTTAACTGAAAACAAAATATGGCCATTTAAAGGGCACTGTAGCTAATTATTCCATTGCCAAACTTTCAGAAGAAGCCTTTTCCAGAGTTTATGCTCTCAGGTCATTTGTTGAGAATCCTTTTGTCATGCAGTGTGGAAAGAGGTTTTTTGAACAGAATTGCAAATTGAAAATAGAAAAACAAAATTTATGAGGCATTACTGACAATAATCATTTCATATTTGTTTAAATAAACCCCTCAAAATTCTCCATTTAATTTGAGTCTGCAGAAAAAAATTATTTTGCTACATTCATCCCACTAGATTCATTACAAGTCTTCTATCAAGAAAACACAGTACGACGTGCAGGTGATGTAGCTCATCTTCCTCACCTTCTGTTTCATTGCACTTTTATTGAAAATCCTGTAATCGGGGCAGTATCTGCAGTGAACCTTAGAGTGATAAGTAGGAGCAAAGCTGGTGCTGGCCCGGCTGGGAGGCGGAGGGACTGGGGGACCTGCTGGGCAGCCGATGCTGTCCCCTGGGCCTTGGAGAAGGATTACCAAATGGAAATGACATCACCCACAGCCAATCGGGGAGCCCCGGGGGTACAGCTGAATGGAAGCCATATTCCACTTAAGTAACAAGACATGACATACCATGTGCTAATGCTAAATAATTTATCCCTCAGGCATATAGTGAATTGCAAAGCCAAGCTGAGGCCTGGTCAACAGTTTGTAGTTTAAATTAAAACTGTCTTTTCCATCTTAAAGGGAGAAAGGGGGTTGTCAACTGTTGTGATCAAAGATGGATCGCAGAAATATTGGGTTTTTTCTCTTCTCTTTGTCTTTACCTCCTCTTCTTTCTCGTGTTATAATTTGATCTAATCAAAAAGCTTTTTAGTGACTTTTTTTTTTTTTTTGGTGACAACACATACGTCTATTAACATACAGGAAGATCTTAGAGCAAGTTTTAATTCACTGTGAGTAACACTATCCAACATATCATTGAAACTTTGGCATTGGCACCTGTAATATTCTAAAGCGAAGCTATTCCAAAATTTCACCGTACGTGTGTTCATGTTACAAATGTTACATGGGTGTTTCCATAGCAGAGTCATAAATATGTCTCGTTAGGAGCCCAGAGGCATTTGCTTCTGCATAGGCTGAAGATCACACCCAGTCAGCCTCTCTAGCAGTGCACAAGAGGCTGGATATGATGTTAACCACAGCAGTTTGTTCCCTGCTATTGGCTACTGGAACTTGTGACGTAGCCTTTCCAACTCAGTGGTCCAGCTAAGCTTGGCCAAATTGGCATTTTGTTAAAAAACACAGTGCTGATTTTACTGAAGAGCTGAGTGCCATAATGTGCTAAAAACCCACTTCCACTGAAGCCACGAGAAAGCAGTCAGCACCTTCTGTAGTCTGGCCTTACGTAGCACTTCACAAAAACGGTGCCTCAAATATTCTTTAGTCTTCCACTGCACTAGTGATCAAGAAGTGAACAATTAAAATATACACTGTGTTGGTGGGAGGAGGATAGGAATTGCCTTTTATTTATTTTAGGATAAGAAATTAAAAGGACCTCTGGCTTATGGAGTAAGTGAGAGTGTATTTACCTAGTCTCTACATGTTTGACTAATTAAAACCTGGAGAGCATGAAGTGGTACAGAGGAAAAGGAGCATGTGGAAAAAAATACAAAATAAATTGGTTATGTCTCGGAAAGGTCTTCAGGGAATTCAGCTTTATTGCCACAATAGTACACTTTCCAGTGTGCAATTGCTTGTTGTCATGGAAAGGGATTTTGAAGATTTCTCTTGTTTTGGATGCTGCAAAGCATCCTTAATTTAAGTAAGAGGTTGTGTTTGATTTTTCCCTTCTATATTTGTTTATTTTTCCAGGTTCTTGTATGATGGTCAGGCCGGAATCCAAGTTCCCTGTAGATAACAAAAAGAGAAAAATACCCCACCACCGAAAAAAAAAATGCAGCAGCAGCTAAAAAGTAAATATATTATTTATTTTCAAGTTATGTAAGTTCATAGTGTGCATTCTGTGATAGGGAAAGCTCTTCTATAAATAATTTTAAACCTTGGCAAAAATGCATTTTTTGTAATTGATCATTCTTTTTTTACTGAAACATTTGTACAATGGGTAACAAAGCCTTTGCATCTTAATCCAAGTAGGAACAGAATTTGGCAAATCTAATTCCTTCCTGGATTTTCGCAGCTCTACTTCCTTTAGGAAGTTTTTAGTCAATGGGAAACAAAGGCTTATTGAAAGGATTAAAGTTACAACTATTCTCTTTGTTTTAGAGCTTCAGTCACAGTTTTCCTCTAGTAAACAACATTTGCAATTAATAAAACTTCTAAAAAAACAGGAACTTTGGGGAAGTACGTGCTTATGATAAGCAGCAGGATTTCTTTTAACAGAACTCTATACAAAGGTGTAGCCTTTTCAAGTTAAGACAATGATAACAATTGAGTTTCTCAGTGCATTTTAAAAGTGTTCCTTCTGATAAACACAAGAGGACATGCTCTGCAGTCAGGGATGGGCAATACATTTAAATCGGATCTATCTTGTCAACAGTTTATTGTGTCCCCAAATTATTTTAAATAGCTGCAAACGACTCACATTTCATGTCATGCATAGACCTAGTAATCATGTCTTACACAATGAAATATCTGTGCCCATTGGACATACAGCACTGCATATATTTATGAACTATTACCCAGAAATTGTTTATCGTTTCTTTTATGTGATGCTTGAAAAAGACATTTGGATAGCAGTTATCTGTGCATGAATAAGACACATGGAATATTTAATCTTTACAATGTATCTTTGAATATTTTCATGTCATGAAATATCTTTTGAATATTTTCATGTCATGAAATATCTTATGAATATTTTCATGTTTATGTCAACTATATATATTTTTTTTACTTGCTTTATGTATTTACTCCCAAGGAATTATATCCTGTCAGAGGTAAACTGAGGGAAGCGTTGTAACTTTGTTGTCAGCCCTCCCTGGAGGGCAGTGTGGAGCTGCGGGATGGTTGGGACTGACCCTTGCAGGAGACATTTTATGAACATCTCCACTATTGTTCTCACCCAAGTGTCCAGTTCTTTTTCTGGGGTGGCTTATGTCCAAAGGGTGCTGAAAACAGCAATCTGGAGAATAAAGGGACTGCAGTTCTGACTGGCCCTTTAAGCACAAGCGCATTGTTGTTTCTTACATGCCAGTTCTCATTTACAAAGAGCTACTTAAGCCCTTGTCCTTTTGATGATAATTTTTACACTGTTATCTCACACTTGGGAAGACTTTTTCTTTCTGATTTTTTTCAAGTAAATGTTCCTGTGAACTGAGAATACCTTTGCTAATCTCTAACCCAGAGTCAACTTCTGTGGTGAAGTTGTAAACCTTTAGAAACAGAAGGTTTTAATGGGACTCTTGACTCAGACTGTATTTCAGTGGCAGGAACAGTGCTCTGTTATCAGTATAATGTGAGTCAGGCACCAACAGTAAATGTGATCTTTGAGATCATCCATTAAGACTAAATGTTCTTTGTTGCTGTCTGAAACAAACAAGAAACAGAGACGAGTCATCTAAATGATTAAGTGTGACACAGAGGATGTTAAATACTATTTTTCAGACATATTCCTAGAGTGATCGTTAGCTATTTTGTAAACAAAGCGTGTTATTAATTAAGGGTGCCACACCAGACATTCTGCATGTATACATTGAATCAGACTGTGAAGATAGTCACATAGAAATATGTAGGATAGTGTAAATGGACAGACTGATTCCTAGAGGAAATAAGCGTTAGCATGAGAACAACAGCTGAACTAAAATCCCATAAGCCAGGAAAAACAGCTACACAATTACACTAACAGGTGGTTGGTTTCAAAACAAATTTCAAGGTCTGACAGCTCTGTGCACCTGCTTTGGGCTGATTTCTTTTAAGGACTTGGATTTGGCATGAACCATTGATAAAAACCATAATTCTTCGTGTCTGAGAAAAGTCATCATTACCATATAGTGATGATAAACTACTAAAGCTTTCTAAAAGTAGTACTTAGCCAAAAGGTAATATGGGTCATTCTGCACACTCTGTCATTATAGCTCAAGCTTTTCTCTACCAGAGAGCTTCAGGCAAACACTGTTAGGATCAAACCTCTCTTTCTGTAAACTGAGATAATTCCATCTCGCTAGAGCGGTGTGATATGAATTAGGTATGACTTTGGCCTTTGCCTTCACCATCATAAGGAAAATCAAATTTTATTTGACAGAGGATTTTGACAAAGATATTCAGCAAATTCTGTTATAGAGGTTGTACTCGTTCTTCTAAATTTATTTTAACTGTTAACATTTCATTTGGGGTGGTTTTTTCTCTGCATATGTTTGTTCTCAATTTATAGGCATTTTTCCTGAATTTTGGAAAAAAGAAGGATGGTCATTTCCATCTGGGGAAAAAAAATCAAAACTTACTGTATCATTTAAATGCTGTGCTTGAGATCCTTTATGGATGGCTGCCACATGTCAGTAAGAAATAGTATAAATCTTAAACTTGATCAGAACAGATTGATAAATATAGCATTTTGAAGTCTCTTCGTTTCTACAGAATGGAAATGAGATTTTCAGAATGGCCTAAAGACCTAGAAATTCAAGTTCCTTCAATTTTCAGGTACTGAGATTACACACAGGGCCAAGTTTATCACATACCTGTAAGATTTGGTCCCTCACTTTGCAAACCTAATGTGTCGTGGTTTTACGTGATGCAATCCTGAGTTCTAGAAATGTGTTTTGTTAGTTTATTCTAGAGGGAGCAGGAAAAATGTGATACGAATTTTCAGCTCTGAGCAACTCATGTGATTAGGTGATATGCATACACACAGCCTAGTGCCATTCTGGAGACACCAGTATGAGCTGCACGCTATGCAAACTCCATCTGCTTTTCACTGCTCTACTTCCTTGCTCCTCTTGTCTGTTGAGCAAAACTTGTAGGCGTTTATAAACTTTATGGTGTTCAGGATTGTGGGCAGTGCATACACAACTGCTCATTTATTTCTTTATCCTACTGTAGGGGCTTCCTCTCTACATTTTGCTGTATTTTTAAGACATAAAATGATAGTTCATAGCTGGTACCAGAGAAACATAAACAGGCCTGACATATTCCATCTCCTTTTTACAAAAAAAATTGCAAATCTACATGATAACAGCTGTTTGGTTTAACTGTCCTTCATCCAGAATGACTAAATACATTACCTGACAGCAGGGTGGGGTTGTTTCTTTTTTTTTTTTCGTGCTGAAGATTCTGTTTCTGAGACCTTGATAGATTACTGCTGTTCTGCATTGTTGAGGACATTCCTGTTAATTTTGCTTGGCTGCTGTATATGATTTAACTTTGTGACTGTCAAGGTCTGTCTGTTAGTTTTTCATATTTTTGTAGTTTCATTCCAGATTCCATGATCTGTAGACCTGAACCCATCTAACGGGAAAACAAGATATGAAAGATAGTACGTTACACCTTGTGAAATATACTTAAAATGTACGTCTTTCAATTTGCTACATCAGTTATCTAGGTTTGCAGTGGTTTTTCCTTTGTTGTAGTTATTCAGCTAATAAAGACTGGGGTGCCCACTTTTTTCATTGTCAACTAGAAGAGACACTAGCACAAAGCCCAAACTTCAGCTGCCTTCCTTGAGAAGGAACAGTTAGCAAAGCTGAGCATTAGGTTCAAGAACTGAGGGCAAGGATTTATCACTTGAAGGATCAAGGTACCTAGATAAGATCATGTGGATGAAGTACCTGAGCATCTGCAGATTTTCCATACCTAGCAGCAAGCCAGGGACTTTTCTACCAGGAAGCAAGTAGAGACTGTCTGTCCACAGTACTGTCTCAAAGATTTGCTTCTGTGGTAACCTGCATTTACACCAAATTAAGTTCAGTAGAAAGCCATACCCTCAGACTGAACTATTCCTGTAAATGCATCCCTGTCCATTTCAGCCAGCCATCCAGGTTAGCAGAGCTCTGCCATCTGTTTAATCTAATGTGTCTGACCTTACTTGAAACACAATGGGAAACGCTCTCATGAACAGACAGCGGAGATAAAGGGTAGTGATTTCCACTGAAGTGTAGCGTGATGAACAATTGAGAAGGAGCCAGTGGGCAGTAGCTTGTTCCATACAGCTGTTTGCAAAGGCATGTTTGTCTGTGGTGTGAATCATTCTGAAAAGATGTGCTTCTTGGGGTTTCTGCATTTGGAGACTACCACCATACTTACTGCACTGCTGTGACTAACAGCAGAAGACTGCTTAGAGCTGTGTTGTATTCTAAACCATCAGCAGATTTCAACCTGCTATGGACTGATCCTTTGTCACTTTCTTAGAAGGTCAGGACATCCCAGGACTTAGGTTTGAATGCTTTTCTCAGAGACCTGACTGTTGAAGTGTGCTCAGATTTTAAACTGAAAGATGTGACCCGCTTTGGAGAGGAAGAAGAACAGATAGAAATGGAAGCTGGAAGGTCACCTTTAATAGCACATGAACTACCTCTTAACAAGCTTTAAAATTGCTTTGTTTCTTCCTCTCCTAGTGCTGTAAACAGGACTAGACAAAGGAAGACTTTAGAAAACAACTCAAGGAAGCTACTATGAAGGCTGTTGAGAAAGCAAAGAGGCCAGCTGGACCGGTTAGTGTTAAACACAACATGTTCTAATAGTTGCAGTGGATTGATTTCTCCACCTTTCTCAATAGCTACACATCACATATTTTGCACTGGTACAATAAAGTAAGTGAGGGCATTCTCATACAGAAAGCTCACTTTTTAATGCATAATAATAGGGTGGGTTCTATTTGTAGTCTTCCTAAATCCCTGGTAAATAGACAGCTGCTTAATCCAAGGTTGAACAGAAGAGGAAGATTTTAATACATCCTTTTTTCACTTCAAGTTTAGCTAAAACAGACCCTCTCATTTTTCTTGGTTTGGGCAGAATTACAAGAGCAAACACATTTGTCAATGAATTGAGAAATATTGTGGTTGTTTTTTACATAATGTCAAAATTCTGAACCTCATGCTTAGGACACTGTATTGTTTAGAGGGAATGTAGAATTGCTAGTGGTTTGTGATAATTTATATATGAAGAATCAAGGAGATGGGATAATGTTGACATGTCATAGGTTATACTTCCAAGAATAACTTTGCAGATATAAAATCTAACTCTTCTTAGTTCGGGATGTCTAAAAATGGTGTTGGGACTAGGAGGCAGGGTTGATGAATGCAGGGGGTAGTTCTGTGTCTGTAATTTGAAGTAACCATCGTGTATTTTCAGAGTACCTCTTGCCAAGGTCACCGTAAGGTTATGCGGTATCCGTGATCCCTGTCCCTCCTTTCCTAGTTGTGCATAAGTAGAAGGAGGAGTTGCTCAAACAACATGCAGTGCCTTTGTTGTCCGGGGTGGTCTGCACAAGTGTTTGCACTATGAGCAGTGTGCAGTGGGAGGACTTGATAATACCTGGCTTTCCTTTCCCTTTCATTCCTCCACTGGGCAGCCTGTGTCAGTCTTCCCAGTGTTACATCCTGCTTGCAGGCAAACAGGGTCATTTGGTACCTGTCAGAGAACAGCAGTAGGGACGGGTGTTGCTCTGTCACTGTGTTCTACGTCTTGCCACAGTATTTTAATCTCTCTCCCTCATTTTTTTTGATGCCTCTCATTTGAAGTCTAAGAGACATCTCTGATGTAAATCAAAGGATGTTTTCTTTTCCTGTTATGTCTTCAAGAGCCCAATTCTCCTTGCATACACTAACTCCCATTTGTAAACAGTAACTCTATCTCCGTGGTTGGTTATGTTATTGAACTAGATTTCACATTCTGCACTTAATTTTTATTTTCAGAAAAGCAGCCTACGGTTCTTTGCATTAGGAATCAAGGGAAAGTTTTGCTGGAATATGTTTTGCAAGCTGAAATGTTTCTGACAGTAAAAACAAAATTCTCATCTCTGTTAAGGCCTTGGATATATTTAGAATATAGTTTTATCCAGAATAATTTATCTCAAATTGGAGGGAAATTTGAATTCTGAAGTGAATTCAAGTGAAGTTTAAATCATATGTATACACAGCATGAACAAAAGAAAATGGTTCTTACAAGAGACAGCAGAACTGAGCAGGTAGAAGGAGAATGCAAATTTTGTGAGAGGAATACAAAAGAACAACCTTCTGTGCAATCAGTATGGCAAAGAATAATGATAACAGAGACAGAAATGTGTCAAACAAGAAAGGATTAAAAAATTGTATCTAGAATCACAGAGCTCATTGAGCTAGAATTGCCATTCTATCAGTTACTGTCTTGTACTTTGAAGCTGAAGTAGATTAAACAACAAAAATGAGAAAAATGCCTAATAAACTAGTTTTGACTTTGAATGTTTGAGCTGTGAAATGCCTTTGTTTCATGTATTTATTTGTGATGTTATTTACAAGTGGTGGCTGATTTCTTCCTGTAAAATGTCCATTCACTAGTACCACTAAAGAGGGATGGATCATTCAACCTTTGTCTTTGAACTGAGAAAAGGATTTGTATATGCAAAGAGAACAGGTTGTCTATGTTATTGCTGTGTGTATCCCAGCGCTTCTATATGAAGCTCTGATCCTTTATAAGTTAGAAAGGCCATACAACTTTTTCTAGAGTAGGTTGAATTCGAATTTAAATTATGGTCTAGTGATAAAAGTTAAAGCTGTAAACTGAGGTTGACAGCAAACAGCAAAGGAAAATAATCTCATATTAACTTTCTCTGTAGGTGGTACAGTGTTCTACAGAATCGCTGAGCCATTACTTGCTCTCTAATAGTCCCTTCATTTTCCTGTGCTGAGAAGCTATTCGTGCAGGATATCAGTTGTGTCTGTACTTTATTCCTACATATAGCTGATAAGGAATTGAACTTTTAAATTGTTGCATAGAGCTCCTTAGGCACCTCTACAACTTCAGACGATAAAACATTTTAAAACTTAAGCTTTTTGGAGTTGCCCACCTCTTCTCAGATACAGTGTTGTTATTTGAAAGGGGTTTTGGTTGATTCCAACTCCAGGACATGTTTTCTGTGCCATGTTCTGCTTCAGGCTCATGGGTTTGTAATTAGTAGGGAAACCAAGTTCGTAAGGCTGTTCACCATTTAAAGTATCACAGTTCAAGCTTAAGAGACAGTTAATTACAGCAATAGTACTTCTTTGTCTTCACTACAGTTACAAGAAGTGATTTTTACATGTTGTGCTTGTTTGTTTCATGGGAAGCCATGGTCCCTTCATGAACCCTGTAGTTTTCTTCTGTTCTGCTTGTTTTGTCACAAGCCACTTTCTGCATAGGTGGTTAATTGCAGGTTTGCTTTGGAAGAGTGCTGGTTCTGGCTTATTGTCTCAAAAGCAGTGGGCTTTAAACAGAACAAGATACAGCCTTGAATCATTTGAAATCCTATTGCTCCCAGTAACCTTGAGAAGGCTCATAAAAATGAGACATGAGCTCTGAAGAGAGAAGTGGGGAGATCTGATTACGAATGGGAAGAAAAAACTTTCTTTCCAGAGCAAGTGATTAAGCTTCATGTCCCCATTTCCAAAACCACCTCCCAACAAGATCAGAGTGATACCTAGGATTTGCTTTAGCTATTACAATCAGTGTTTTAGTTTGCTATAATTTTTCATTGAATAACAAAAAATGTATATTTATAAAATTATCCTTTATTTTTCCTTCATTGTGATCTTCTTCTAGTCTCAGTTGGGTCCCATGCCCCTCCTTTTCTCCCCTGTTTCTTTCTAGAAGTTCCTCTCTTGTTCTTCTATGTTTGTTTCTCAGGAATGCTCTCAGGCAAAAGTTTTCAATGGTACAAAGACAGAGTATTATCTTTTAAAAAGATATATTATTTTATATTTTTCTTCCCTTTGTAACCTTTATAAGTTTTAGCCAGCTTGGAGAGGTATTGCATTTAAATATATGCATCATTAGTGAAGATCTGTGTACAACTGAGAGCAGAATTGGCTTTAAATCTGCTTCAAAAGGAAATTGAGTAGGATCCTGCAATCCCGACCTGTTTCCCTTTCCAACAGCAATGAGCTGAATCAGAAGGGAACTAATGAATTCTGGTCGATTTCCTTCAGCGCACCAAAGCTCTTTAAACACATACTGAAGAAGGGAAATGAAGTAGGATTAGTCCATTTCCCTTTGAAGCCAGCTGTGTGTGCACAGTGCAAGTACTGGAACATTATTTCACTTGCCACTTCCTGGCTGTGGGCCAAAATGTAGTATCATCTTGAATTGATGCAAGGTCTGAAAATATGTAGGGAAACACAATAGACGGCCTCTGGACAGTGAGTAAGAAATTGGTATCCGTGTGGGAAATTGGCTCGTGGTGTGTTATTCTTCAGTTTTTTACCTGTTTGGCAAGGGATCGCCCAATTTATTTATTTTTTCATTAGCTTTACCATGGCCATAAGCAGTTCTGGGGCCTTATTTTCCCTTTGAGATTGACTTCAAATGGGAGTGTGAATTTTTAATGGAATGTTAAGACATTTTGTTATTTCCTTAATGCTATTAAGTTGTGTTTTTGAGGGAGAAAAGTCCCACATTTCAACTTATACAGAGAGTGTTTGGGGAGAAAGGATGTTTGAGCAGTTGTATAATACTGAAAGCTGTGTGTGTGTGACTCATGCAAGTACTAACTATTGTTCTGCCTGTTTATAGCACCTTTCTATCCGGAAGGTCTCAAAACATTTTGTAAATAACACACTGATTGCCCAGCATGTGAAACTCCTGGGGAGTGAACTATCCTTTTGCTCCACAAGGACAAGACTTTGCCGCTCCATTTGCGTTTAGTGTTGCAGATCTACGGCTACCACACAGCTGAACAGTTTTGATCCTCTGCTTAGGAGATAAGCAAAAGATTTTTAAAAGATAGGCAGTATCTTATCCACAGCACTATACACATGAAGTACACCAGAATGAAAAGTGGCTGCAATCTCATAAGTACTGTGCCATGGGGAAGAATTGGAACGTTTGGGCTGCAGTTTTTCTTCTGCAGAGCTATCGGATCTCTGTGTCTTGCAGAGTCTTTCTTGTAATGTGTCCACAGACACTGGCCCTGGTCTTATCTGTTATAGGCCAGCTGTGATTTCCATGTTTTTCCATGCTGGTGTGGTTTTTGCCTGTTTAATTAGAGCACATTTCTGAAGGCACAAACTAAGCTGACAAATGTGCTGCCCTGATGACATCAACGAGGCTGAACCAGGCATTCACTGGCATGGCAGTGTCAGCTGGAGGTTATATGTGTTTCACAGTTTGTGTTGACATAGCTATGCTGGCACAGATTTGTAGTGTAGTGCTGGCTCTAGGGATCAGTGGACGAAGATTCTTGGCTGCCCTTAAGGTAGATGCACACTAACCAAATTAGGGATTTGTAGATTAGGACTGGGACTTCAGGCTTGGTCCAGAAGTGAGAGGAGGATGGAGGAATACCCAGAGCACCAGAGCAATATTGGATTCTGTCAGGCTGAATACAGTGCAGCTTCTCTCTGAGGCTCGTGTTTGCTTGCAGCTTGAGTGAGCTGCTGAGTTGGTACCAGAACTGACAACAGTCCACTAACAGAAGCAACCTTGGTATTAAAAATATGGTAACAATAAATTTAAGAAAGCTAGCAATAAATATAAGGAAACTTCTTATTCTGACTGCAGGTTTTTTACCTAATGATAATACTGTCTGTAATAGACAGCAATGGATTGTGATTGCAGAGCTGAGTTCAAACCACAAAATCTGAATCTGTATGGGCCTGTCTTTTGAGAAGATTAGACAGTCCAAAACTAAATCCATGGATAAAGCAGTGATCTTTCTTCAGGCTGTGGAAAAACCAAAGGAATTTCTTAGTTTGCTGTTCTTTGTTCTCAGGAAAGCCCAGTGAAAGAATGGAAAATAAGAAAGCCTATGCCTGCATTCCTAAAGAGGCCTTTAAAAAAACCCCAAACACCCAGGCAATTAAGAGTCAGGTAGGAAAAGATGAATGGCCTTGAGAATCTACATGCAAAACTGCCCTTATGGGAGAGCTAAGGAAAGCTTAACAGGTCTCCATAAGTACTATTAACTCAGCCAAAAGCTAACAGAAAATTGTCAGTATTCTACAAAGCCCAGCGAACAGGTCCCAAATGCATGCATGCAGATTAGAAATGCATGACTTCTGGGGGCCCCAATGGAAGGGGATGCACCCGATCAGGAGAGCAGGGAAAAAACAAACAACAAAAAAGTGCAGATAATTCAGTACTCCCTAACTCTCTCCTCTGGAGATGTTCCCTTTTGTATCCAACACAACAGAGGTAGAAATTAGGCCACAGCATCACTGGAGCAGACGGGCACGCTCTGTCTGAGCAGCAGCAGCATGTGCTTCTTTTCAGGGAGTTGCCTGGCAACGGAATGCTGTCCGCCTGAGTAACTGCAGGAGCCCATTGAAACCCACCGTCGGGCAGGGGAGGGAGAGAAAGGAAGAAAGAAAGAAAGGAGGAGGGGAGAGAGTGAGCTCACCAGTTTAGAAATTTCTGGCAGCAGAGTGAGTGCACTAGGAGTGAAAGAGGGAAAGCAAACTAGGAAAGGGGAGGAAAGCTCTTGCTATTCAAGAGTAAATCTCTCCAGAGATGCTTAATTTTATTTCATACGTGTCAGAGAGGGATCTAATTTCACTGATTTTTATAGACCCTGCGAGGGTTGTCACATGCAAACAATGTATTACTTACAATGTGTAGGATATGCATGCTTCTGGAAAGCAGAAAGTGCTTGTGGGAAGCTTAACGCAGGTATTCAACCTGACTGCAGGTAATGAGAGGTGTCCCCCACCTTCCCCTGTGTCACACTCCAGGTGACTGGGCTTTGGGGCCAGTAGCTGAGCTGCTGTTAGCCCAGAGGGACAGGACATGCGAGCTTCCCTAATGACGTCATTACACGCTGTACTGAGGACTGATTCTATTATAGTGACCAACAATTAGATTGTAGCATTGTGCCAAGTGACTAATTTCTATTAGTGTGGGAATTAGTTAAATATCACTTCATCTGGGATTTTAAAGAACCTAAGGGAGTCAAGTGTTTAACTCTCACTGAATTTCAATTGCATATCTCCCAGGGAAAATTAATGAGCTGAGCCCTAAGAAGCCTTGCTGTTTCCAAAGGAGCTTAAATTTATTGTTTGCTGTCCAAGTCTCTTTTCCTCCTCATTTATAGATATGGACTATTCATTTTTACATGCAGAATTATTTATCAGTAATTTCAGTTATTAACAGTTTGGAAATTTGAAGTCCTTGCTCTTACAGAACAAGCTTTAAAATTATTCCAGCTAAATTGTCAGAGTCACAAAGTTGTGAAGACAGGTATCTTGATCACTTTAAGAGTTAGCAGCTCACTGAACTAAATGGTTAATTCTCTCAGAAGTCAAGAGCAGATTCAGGAAATGAACACTGAAACAGCCTTCACTGGAGGCTTTGGCTGTATGCTTTCATAGGGAAAACTCGAGCCTGGAGAGAATACTGGAATTAGTTATAATATCCAAACAGGAAATGCTGTATTAAATCAGACCAATATTCCATCTGATATGAAGCTAACTTTTGACAGTTACCAGAAGCACAGGGCAGTATATTCTGAATCATTATGAAAAGGATTGCCTGTAAAGGGAATCTCTTTCAAACTGTAATCTGTTGGTGGTAGGATTATTTTATAAAATGTAAAGGTTAAAGAAAATATCTGTCAATATGATTGGTCCTTGTAAGAACTCTAGGGAAAGCTGTACGCACCTACAGACAAATGCATCCATTAGGGGTCTGAATTATTTTTCTCCGGTGAAAAATTTCTATGGTGAATGCTTCCAGGAGTTATGCTCACACTAAGTTTTCTTTGGTTTTCCTCTACATATGTAAGGAATCCAGCTAGTAGTATGAATGTGCTTAATATAGTCAAATTAATTGGGCAGTCACTGTTGTGCATAAGACTGATGAGATGTTAAGGATTACATATACAAGAACAGGGAATGTTCTGTCATACCATCCTGTTGTGTGAAGGCCACTGTTCTGCAGCAGCCAGTGAGTTCCGAATGTCAGGGATGATACTGACAGACTAAGGTGGAAGAAGCATGAATCTTTTCTCAGTTACATAATTTGTTGATGATTTATGGTGAGAGCAGAGATTAGGAAACTCTTTGCAAAAAAAATGCCCAGAGAACTGGAAATAATACTTCCGTTGTATCTGAAAAATTCTGTCATGTGAGGTAACAAACAGAGAGAATTACACTTTTTTGCATTATGAGGCATGAAAAGAAACTATCCTAAAATAAAATGCAGATAAAGGAAATCATTTTGTTTCCTTTGGAAACCGTAACGTAAATTACTGGAGTTTTGTTGTCTCTTAATAACTGTCATGATCTTTTTAGAAACCAATTAGAATGTCTGGGGAGAATTAACTATCCAGGTAAGGGGTGGTTCTGACAGTTACAGCTGTAGCTTATAGGACACTGAAAGAAGCCAGTCTTTTCGGATCAAACATCCTATGTGCTGTGCCTGTGACATTCATACTGGAATTCAAAAGTGCAGTCTCCCAGGGTATTTTTTTTTTTTGGTTCTATGTTGCTGCTGTCATCAAGCATATCATTCCTGTTATTCTCAGTTCACTAGGTTGTGCAAGAAACAGTTTTTCTCTCAAAGCCCAGGAAATGAGCCATTTTGATTGTTCATCAGAGAACACAACTGAAGTTTACCTTTTTGCTTGACTGCAAGAGAATTTTCTGTAATCAAAAACTGTGTATCCATTTTATGTCTGAAAGTAGGATCAGAAATTCCCAGGTTTTCCAGGGTATGTGATTATTTCAGCTGTTCTGATACAATACGACCGGGCTCAGTCTTCGCTTTTCTCTTATCAGATTTGCCATACTCTACAATACAATAAACGCCCACACAAAAAACAATGTTAAAATAAGGTTAAGGTGAGGACATACACTCACAAAGGAAGGAAGTTCTGAAATACTGTTTTCATTAAAATCTTCACTCAACAAGCTGAATGTTATCAAAAGATGAAGGGTCTGTGGCTGAGGACCGAAAGTATCTTAAAATTTTTACTACTGTGGTATGATCTTTATTATACAAAATGATTCCTCTGTGATCTACTCCATCTTGATAACCCCATCCCCTATCAAAATGAAAGAAGAGTTATTGGACTAGATTAGTTGTATATTTTTATGCAGCAGTATTTTTCCTTCGTGTCTAGAGATGACATTCAAAGATGAGAGCCTATGTTCAGTTCTGAAATTGTCCACCTTTTGCAAACCTCTGATCATTCTGTTATGTATTTTAAGCAATGAGATGCCAGCCTGCGTACCTGATTTGAAGACTGAGTTGTCAGTTGTTACTCTAACTTTTACAGACACGCACTGAGCTATTTAGTTTTGTCTAGACATAGGTTTCCAAGCACGTTTACTCTGTTTCACTTGAACATCACCAAAAAAATGCCTTTGATACAAATCTTGCTCACTTTCGTGAGGTTTCCATAGATTCCACAAATATGATTCGACACCTTGATTTTTTTCTTCATTGACTCTCTCTTATGCTTTCCTTCATTTTGTCATGGTATCATTCCTACATAGTATTGAAAAATCTTCTACATTACTTCAAGAAATTTCATGCTGTCCTGTCTGAGATTACTGAAAGGCCACAGGTGTACTTGATCTACTGTACCATGTTCCAGTGGCAAAATATTATAAGAAATGTAAATAACAATTTTCAGTATATTTTTTCCTATGGTATTTGCTATCAAGAGAAAGAATTTTTTCAATTAATTTAATGCTATCAGCCAGTAAGCATATGGTGATGATAAAACAGAGTCAGCTGGTAATATGTCAAGCAAAAGCTACAGTTTGCTAATTCCAATAATGAGGTCGTATGGAACTACTGGGAGGAAACTCATGATTATACCAGCATCAGAAACTCACACCTCTTGCAAATGTTCTGTGCCTTCAAATGAACAATAAACAAAAGTAGGGAGTGTTCATTTAGCCACCTGAACAGGGTAGGAAGAGCTGTGGTCTTTTTTTCAGAAGGTTCACAGGTACAAGAGACAAATTATTACCTGTATTGAACAATTTCCAAGAATTTTCTTGCTACTGTCACTCTTGGATGGCTTTGTTCTGCAGTAAGAATGTCCATGCATAGAGGGTTTGGTTTTTGGGAATTTTTTAAGTAATTGTTCTACTTCGAACATATATCTTATTTGTATGAACAAGTTTAGGCAAAGCCTTAGCTTTTATCAAGATGCCATTCCAGGATATGCAGGGTTTTTTTTGCAAGTTGCTGCAAAAAGCTGTGGTACAAAGTAGACTATATTCCCTTTTAACACTCTGTAGAAGAATCTGAGGTTGTTTGTACATTTGTAATCCTGTACTCACGACACTGCTGCTGCGAGGAGCTCTGCATTTTTTTCTCATTTTACTGTTTATATTTTTTCCTGTTTACTTCTTTTTTTTTTTTTTTTTCCTTCTCTATTTTTAGGGGTTTTTTTTCTTTCTTGTGTTAGACAATAACATTAGTGAATTAACAGGAAAAAAAAATCAGGTAAAAGATGACTAGATTTTCAGTCACACCACAGTGAGTGGTTTAGTTGCTGAGAATTGGGGTGTGTTTCTTTGAATGAACATAAGTAACAGTCAAAATATGATGGCTGTCAGCTTAAGAAGAAATCTGATTTCATTTGTTCTGTATATAGATACAGAACCTTTGTTTCCATAGCTGATGACTTGTTGAACTGTGATATATTACTCCAGCTGGGGAGTGGCCAGTGTCAGAATATCTATGGATCAATGGTTCATTTTTTGTTTGACTTTGTAATATTTTCCCCCTAGTTTTTCCTTGATTTCACTCTCCTGTGTTTTCCTCTGTCTTTATCTCAGCTGCATGGTTAGTTAGGGAACAAACATAGTGTTTATAGGGTTGTTTAGAATAATACTTGCTTTCACATTTAGTTTGGTATAAAATTTGGCAGTGCTGTGTCAAATGGGAGTAAATCCTAAGGAGGCGCCCCTTACTTAACCCAGTGTCTTGTGTTTTCCAAAGAATAACTTCAAAGCTGATTATTTTACCAAGAGGCACCACACAGGGCAATCCTTTGATTTTCTTTTTTTACTGTTCACAAGCTCTGATAAAACAAATTGAAATAAAATTTCTCAAAGACGACTTCTTTATATTTTTAGTTGCCCCAATAAAAGAGATCACCTCCACATTTTTGGGTGTGCTGTAAAGTGCTTTTTTTGTTGAACTGGTGTGATTACCATTTGCACATTCCTTAGTTTAAATGAAAAAAAAGAAAGCTTTATAACATGGAGCCTGTATTACACAGCCCTGTCATTGTGTTTAATGTGATTCAGTACTGCAGCTGTTTATTCCCTTTTTTCTTTTCTCTGACAACAATTTAAGATGCTTTTGGTCAAAGTGAAATCATGTTCCCATTATTCACCTATGTTATAAATATCCTACCATATTTGAAAGTGTCATCAGTTCAGCAAATGTTTGAAATTGTATTGAGAATTTAATAGATATGAGCAGATGGGTCCCCAGTTTCAATCCCTATAGTGAAAGATGTGTGCTGCTGAGAACCTGCCTTTAAATAATGACTATACCATATGTTGTTGTAAAGAAGCACATCAAGGTTTGGCAAACTGTTCAAAAAATACTTTGTATCTTTCAACCTTTTATTTTAAGATTACCAAAGTTATTTCAAAACATGGAACAAGTGATTTAAATCAAACACTTTAAAGTGCTGATTAGCATTTAACCTGGTATGTACTAAACAGCTACGTGGATAATTGACAAAGACTTAGAAAATTGCTAATGCTGTATCAAATTGTATGTTGGCAAATCATTTAACTGGGCTGTCCTGAAGTTTTGTTTGATATGTGAGAACGTAGCCATCTCACACTGGTTTTATTATGAATGCAGGAAGTAATGGTTATTAGGGCCTGGGAATCCTGTTAAAACATGCACTTGAATTAACATGTTACCACTGACAGTAGGCTTACTTTGCTAGCAAAGGCAAGTGCTTGAAGTATTCAAGTATTAGAAGTATTAAAAAAAAAGCAAAAGGTACAGGAAAAAGTAATGCATCCAAAAGTGAAATAAAAGATGAAGCCAACAACCTGTCTTTTAGTACATTAAAAGTAACCACACACTTAACATGTGAACTCTGTTAATTTACAGCAGTTGGAAACAGTGAATAAGAGAACATTATGTCAACACTTGTATCAAGAAGTAATATCTTTTACTAGACAAATTACTTAAGTGAAATAGCAGCTGGACTTTCTGTAGTATATGTAGCTCTGCTTAGGCCTGAAGTTAAGCAAGTACCAAGTATATTGTTTTGTCTAGTAAAAATATCAACTAACCCTATGCAGCTTAAATAATTCACATGCACAGACTATCATAGTTGCAGCATCACTGCTGCTAGAAACATATCTGTTAAAAGAACCCATTTTTCCTACTTAGCCTCCATTCTGCTTCACAAAGTCACTGCTGTGCAAAAAGTGCAGTCAGTAGCTGTGCCACATACTATGTCATCCCAGTTAGTAGCAGTATGCTTTGAGATAGAGATCCTTAGATGCAGCTTGCATGGAATTGCCATCAGATTCCATTAGATATGTTCCAAATTTGTGGCCACGCTGTTTGCTAGAGACTGTTCCTAAAGACTCAGCTTCTGTAGTCTACATCTGGACATTTGTCCTCCAAGGTTGAACCCTTAATAACTTGATGTAATTTTAACTCACCACTTGTAGGCTTCCTACAGGAAAAACACGGATTGCAATTATTATTTGGTATTTTGAACCCTGTTGTGAACTCCTTAGTAAGTTCTTCAATTTTATTTCTGTATATTTCTAAGTTACATGGTAAGATTAATGGCGTGCCCTGGCAGTCTTTTCAGATGGAGAATTAACTCCCTCATTTAGGCTGAATGAGCAGTGTTGTTGAATCACAAAGTCTAGTGGGAACGTGCTGTCTGTACAGTTTTCGCATTCTCGCTGACTATCCAGGAGTACTTTATACATTGTGTTGGCTTACTAAGGTATTTAAAGCAATGTGACTGTAGGATAAATAGTTATCCTTCTACAATACGCAATATATACAACTTCTGAATTGGAAGGGAAAGATTTTCTAAGACATAGGCAATGATTAGGTGGTGAAGGAATGCATGTTTAAGGATGTAATAATGTGACAAAACATATGGATAGTACAGGCACCTCTGTAGGTAGTAGTAGCGCTGTATCTACGGTCATCTGAGAGTAGAGAAGTACAAGGAAAACAGGGCTTCTAGGAAGAGGCAAAATCTTATTAGATCAGCCTTCAGCTGGAGAAGTTGAGAAACTGTTAAGAATGCAAAACAGAGGCTTGAAGTAGAAGCAACAAATGTCAAACTGTATTCCATTTGGGAATAATTTCTTTGATATTTTAAATTACTTAATTCATGTAAACAGTTTGAAGGAAAAGAGGTGACAAGCACTGCTGCAGCACAGGGCGAGATGGAAAAGTCATTAGTCACTGGGAGACTGAAGGATGATGATGGAAAACTACAATGAAGGGAAAGTTTAGGAGCAGCTACTAAAAAGAAAAAAAACCATCCTAATCTATTGAGGCAGCGAGTTTATTCTAAACAGAACCACAACTGTGCGCTTCCAAAGTGATCCTGTGATTTTTAGGAATTCTTTGTGGGTTTGTGTCAGAACAGAGTTTCTCCACCAGCATCCTTGCCAGACTGTGATTTACTATCTTTAATGTAATTGTCTTCACGTTTGTATTTAAAGTAACCAGGTTCTTTCTTTGTTCTTTCATTTCCTTAAATTGGATGTTTTCTCTGTTTAAGTGTGACTCACTTGTTCTTTTATTTTGTGAATCAAAGCAAATCAGACATATTGCATAGCATTGTCTCTAATCAAATGAAAGCAGATAACTCTAGTTTGAAAGTGAAACCTAACAGCAGTTCCAATAAAAACAAATCTCATTAAGTGTAACTATTTTTTCTATTTATATTGCCTTGTTTTCCATCTCCTTGCAAATTACTGTTTCTTCCTTCTTCTTTTGTAGTTCTAACAAACCAAAATGAAACTAAACATACTTTGATTGCATTTGATATATCATCCAAAAAATTCGGTGACTCTTGTATCGTATGGAAGGTACATGCTCTATTTTTAAAGATGTAGTTATGTGAACTTTTGTAGAATGTTTTTTTTTTTGGTATTATCAATATTTCTTCTATAACAAATTTCTCTGAAATACTTTCAAAGGAAGATATCTTATAAAATTTCAAAAGAAGACATGGTTGGAGTTCTACTGAAGTGTTTTCTGTGACAATAATATTCTCAAACAGATGTTGATTATTCAATGCTTTTGTTAGTGTTATGCATTTTATTTTTAGTGATGATGCATGTAGATGTTTACAAAGCTTCCCTTTTTGCCTGTGAAGTGTCCTACCAAAATGGAATGCAGTTCTGCTGTGAAGCAGAGAACAAGACTTATAATTAGCATTGGTCACTTGTTAGGGCAAAAATCCCAGTGAAAATCTACTTCTAAGAAATTATATCTCACATTACTAACACTGTACATTTCTATTATGAAATTGATATAATGACAAATATTGTTCTGATTTGACAATACATGTCATAACAAAGAACCAAATACTTCAACTAGTTTTCAAAATGGCACTTGTAATCTCTTGTGAATGATAGCATTTGTACACAGCATACTTACATATGCAAAACCAGAAATTTATGTCTTCTAATCATACCTATACCTGCAAAAGAGGTTTCATGTGAAAATTTGCAAGTGGACAATTTGAAGGGACATTTGCTCATGTAGATCAGTACTTCTAATATCAACAGGAGGTGAGGACAGTAAGAATTATGTAGTGTTAATTCGTTAAGCATTTCTATGAAAAGTATTTTGGTGAAAATAAGAGGGTTGTATATTTAGTTTATTCATAATATTGCATATTGAGTGTACTTAGTTTAAAGATTCAAGGGTGGAAATTATTGTAATTATTTATTAGACATTCAAGGGTGGAAAGCTAAGACTTCCGTGTCTGTATTTAAAAATTGATTTCATCTGTACAAACCGGATTTTTCTGTCTCAGGTGATGTATGAACAACCCGTTCTTTGGCACAACCTGTTGTATAAAAGGTATAAAATATTCTAAAGTAATTGTCTGCAATTCTAAACAGTGAAAGACACACTTCTATAAGAACCTGAATTTTTTAAAGAACACAGAGAAGTGCTTATGATAAAATGCAATGCAGTTTTACAAAAAGATTAGTGAAAAAAAAAAAAAAAGTCTTAGCAATTTGGAAGGGAAGTGATCATTCCAGATTAAAAGTATGATATCATAAAATCATAGAATATCTGGTGGGAAGGGACCTCAGGGATCATCTAGTCCAACCTTTTAAGGTGAACTATATATATAGTTTAAATGAGATGGCTCTGTCAAGCTGTGTCTTAAAACTGTACAGTGTACACCACTTCCCTTGGGAGATTATTCCAATATCTAATTGTTCTCATGGTGAAAAAATTTCATCTGGAGTCTAATTGGAATCTCCCCAGGAGTAACTTGTACCCATTACCCCTTGTCTTTTCTGTGTGACTCCTTGTAAAAAGGGAGTCTCCATCTTCTTGGTAGACACCTTTTATGTACTGGTGCATAAATACTTAAAGTTAGAATCCTTCTTTGCTCTGGAAACTTAAGGAGGGAAAGGAAGAAAGAGGGTATAATAGAGACAGTATAAGTAAATTAGATTAAGGGATAGTAAGATCAAAATTACAGTATGGCTTCATAAATAGTAAAAAAACTTTGGAAATCAAAACTACCATAATTTCAAACATGATACGGAGATCACACTTAGATATTTGCTGCTGTTGAAAAAGAACTGATAATAAATGGAAAACTCCTAACCACCGGTGTTTTCCACATTCACAGAATCACAGCATGGTTGACAGTGAAAGGGAGCTCTGGATATTGTCCAGACCAAAGTCTCTGCTCAAAACAGGGTCAATTATAGCAGGGTGCCCAGGGCTGTGTACAGTTGGGTTTTGAGCATCTCCAAGAATGGAGCCTCCACAACTTCCCTATGCAGCCTGTTCCATTTTCTTACCACTTTCAATTATTTTTTTTTCCTATGATTAAATGGAATTTCCTGTATTTTCATTTGTTCTCAAGAAACTATACTAAACACTAAATCAATTGGTAGTCCTAAGCACTGCATTTTCAGTAAGAAATTATTCTTTTCTCTTTCCTACACTGTCATATAATATTGGATTTTGAGCACAGAATTACTTTTTCCTGGTGTAGAAGAGTTTGACCTTTTGAGGAAAAACCTGAAAATTTTTGTGCGGAAATGCTTTTTGGTCAACTGTCACTGAATAATAGCAACCTTTTGAGAGATTGCTGTAAAATACTTTTATGAGAGGAAAGCTACTGACCTACATAGAAGGTTTTACTTTTAAAGTTCATACTAATCTCACTTGTGTCAGTATTTCTAGGGTGTAAGTGGCTAAGGGTAACCAGTGCCTTAAGATTTTGATCTCCTATCAATTAATTTTATCTTGAATAATTGCTTGCTCTGGACATCTGGCATGATTACTTCCATCACATTGCTTTTGTCTCTGTTTCCACCAGACATCTGCCCTACAGACATTGTTTTTATTGCCAAAAAAGTCTAGAAAACCCGCGTTAGTCTCAGATAGAGAACAGACTATAGACAAAACCTTAGTGAACATAAAGCAGTTTATGGTTTCCATAATGTTTTTAGCTCATTATGTTTGACCTGCTAATTTATTTAAAACTACAGATTTTGTCGTGTTCACTAAGATTTCTTTCAAGCTAAGAACCATTCACTTTTCTTAACTCTCTGTCAGTAGTATATTTTGCCAAGTGCAACTCATGACTAGGTTGTAGCATCCTAAAGATACTGTGAAACAAGAACTGTTTGTCTAACATTGTCACAAAGATGTTCCAAGACAAATTCTGAACACTGATAATAAAGAATATTCCTTCATTTGCTGGATACTGACCAGCTGATGATTACTTATATAACAATTTTGTATTTTTATTCTGTAGAAAGCTAGCATGCTGATAAATGTAAAAGCTCTGTAAAACCAATTATCAGCTTATTGGTTCTGCTTTCATTTAAAATTATTCCTTTTACTATCTACTGCAAAAAAAAAAAAATCAAATAACATGTTACTAATTACATAACATTACAAGTCCAATTTTGAAATTAGAGAAATGTAAGACTCTTCACAGTTCTAAATTAGTGACTGACATAGACACTCAGAGCTGAAATCTGTACATATTAGCAATATGCAGTATTCTTTCCTCATTGTGGGTATTCAATTGGCTGGAACAAGTTGCTGAAGGAGGAAGAAAATCTCATTGTATTTTCACATATCAAATTTACTTGACTATGTCTAATTATATCGTGCTTTACCGTCAGTGGAGAAAGTGCTTAGGTAGTCTTTTCCAAGAGCATGATAAAAAAAAGTAAAGAAAAAACCAGCAGTACTGGGGGTTTTCTTTGTCCCTATTCCGTTTGCCATGATACTGATGTTTCCCTTTTAGGCACTTCCAGTTGTTTCCTTTTTTTTTAATTGTAGCTTTATGGTGTAATACTTTATTTTCTACCATCTCCATTTTGCTGTGTCCACTGAAAGCTTCCCATGCAAAATTGCTTTTACTAGGAGAATCCCGTGACAGTTCAACTTCTAAAAAATACCTTTATGGAATGTTGAAAGGATACATTTATAGTCTGATCCCGAAACGTTGTGGCTTCTTCTACCATCTCATGTAAGATACTTAAAAATATAGCCTGCTTTTCGACTACATGTACTTGAATCTGTGTACTCCACAGCTGGTGCCTTCACAGTAGCCGCTCATATAATCCAGGAGCCATAGATTGTTTTCTCTTTTATATCAGAAAAGGAGTTTTTCAGTATTTATTTTCTTGTATCAAAAAAAGAAAAGAGTCTAGGGAGCTATCTCGGACTTCAGTTGAATGCTTTTATTGTCAGATTCAAGCTCAGGATGATGATAATGGTAATAATACCATTATTTCAAAGAGTGAACTCACTTTTCTCTCTTAATCTTAATTCGTTTCCACGTTATAATCCATCTCATAGGAAACGTCTTCACTTTGTTGCAGCCCAATTTTACTGTTTGTCCTGGATTGTGCAGATCAATCTTTCTGTTACCTTGAGGGTCAGTATCAAAGGTTCTTGCAGTGGCAGTTGCTCATACTAAGTTATTTTCTATCCTTACCTTGGTAGCTTGCAGGTGAAACGTTTTACAGACTTCACAGTCTGTTTTGCACTTCTTAGCCCTTTAAGACTCACACTCAATATATAAGCCTCCTCTGAAGTGCGGACCATGACGTCTATTTAATAACCCATCTTGATTTTATTTCTACCAAAACTTATGTGCCTGGAACCAATTCCAAAAGTTACAATCCATCCTTCAAAAGGTAGAGGCTTGTTCTTTCTTGTCATAGATCTACCTACCTTTGGGAAACATTCCCTTCTCTTGAAAGTTTTCATTCCAAGCATCTAAATACGACTTTAAATTGTTCACCTTTATTGGACATGATGAACACAAGGTGTCTAGAAGTCAAGTTTTTCATTAGCTAGTGGAAAATCTACACAGTGTTATCAAGGGAATGTTCTATTATCTTTGATCACTGTCTAGGTCATCAGTTGTGTATACTTCTCTCGGTGCTGGCATTTGGACAGTTTATGACACAAAGTCTCTCCTGAGGATAGCAGCCTGTGTAAAGGCTTATGAATTCTGTAATACTTTTCTCCTTTTTACCAGGGGTTATAATAGTAACAGATAGCACCACTGGTGCTTTTTGCATCAACACACAAAAATAGAGTGGGATCCCTTCTCCTCTGCCTGGAAGTGTTGTGATATTGAAACTGGCTTGTTAATACATCAGGTTGCTTTGACTAATCTCTGCCTCTTAAGGATCCTAGACACATTACTGTACAACTGTGCTGCTGAAATCTGATGAATTACAAATAAGAGCTGTGGAGCAATTTCAGAGTCCTCTTCCAGGAATTGTGGGTACCTTGAAAGTGACCTCCTAACCTTTGGGACCTAAGAGAAAAGCCACTCTTTCTCTGACAGACTCAGATTGTCTTCTGGTTTCTTGTTATGCATATTCCAGCTACTGAGGGGGAATATTTCTTATACTTTCAGTTTTGCCTGATGGTCATTTGGAAAACAAAGCAATAATATAAACAAGGTAAATACAGTAAGCTAGGGTTGGCCCAAGCTGTTCTCCTCCTGAATTTGTTCCAGCTCTTAGAGGAGGCATGAAAAACCTTGTCTTAGTTTCCGGACTTGTTTTCACACCATCTCTACCTGCATCTGAAATCTGAATGCAAATTGTTCTTAGATTTAATGCATCCTGGTTCTTCTCTGGTAGGACCCAGACTCTTTTCAGCTCTTACAAAGGATATGAACATAAATATATTCCCAGAAGGCTATGTTCTCAGTGTGGAATTTATCCAGGTCCCAGTCTCAGTCAAGGTCCCTGGTCCACATAATTATGGATGATTTTGTGAATTAGAAAATTAGGGAGAATCTTCATTAGTTGGTTAACTAGACAGCTTTTTCTGATATATATCTTCCTAAAGATGAATAGGCTCTGTTCTTCCTTCCTGTAATCCCTGTGAATAATCTTTGTAAATTCCTAATATTCTGGTTGTGGATTCTCAATGTGAAAATGAAATGGAGTTGCATCCTTCATCATGAGAGCTGTTTGAGCCACGAGCTTACTAACTTCTTTTAATCATGCCTTTTATTGCTTCCAGAAGTAATGGTAGAAATTTCAGCCATGTTGCTCCATACTCCACCTTTTATCCTGGCTAAATCTCTCAAAATTCCATCTTTGTTCAAGGTAAATCATTATTGCCAGTTAAGTAAAAAGATTATTTTGCCTCAGTTTCTTCCAAAGGTATACTCTTGAAAAGCTGAGGAACTGCTTCCTTCTGTAGTCTTTGAATACCACCTTTTTGCTTAAGCAGATAAGAAGTTGTCATCTCTTGGAGCTCCTTTAATATCCTGGGGCTGAAAACAACTGAAAGATGAAGAGTATGGTTTATTCTTTTGTGCCTGTGTGCACAGAAAACTGTCATTAGGTGAAGCGTGTTCTCCTGGTATTACAGAGACAAAAATGTCCTCCGCTGTTTTCAACGCCTGGTGTTGGCAGAAACAATTTGAAGAAGAGTTGGTCAGTAGATGTAGAAGGAAACAAATTCCACTTGCTAGGGGCAGAGGTGCTGGAGGCCAAGTTGACAGACAAGTTACTTATATCTAGGGAAGCTTGGTTTTCTTTTTGCTTTATCCCACTTGATAAAATCTTGCTGTATTAAAAAAATGATAGTAAACAGAAGAATGTGATAATGTCCTTAGCACCTCTAAATGCAATGTCTTTGTATGCTATTTCTTATCTTATATGTGATAAGGTGGCACAGGTTTGACCCTTATATGCAAAGCAGCTAATTAAAGACGTGTTTCCTTTTTCCATTTGTATGCCAGCGTTTTCAGTTTTCACATTTACAAGTGTAACTGGTTGTTTCTAACACTTTGATCGCAAACTCCAAGCAGCACTTAATCTCCATAAGTTTGTAGGAAGAACTATAAGAATAATTAGACATTTTAGTGCTGCTAAAGTATAATATTTTTTAAGTAAGTTGAACGTACTTGTCATGACTGAAGTCTGCAGTACATTGGCTTTTGGGGTAAAATGTCCTCTATCTCTGTATCTCTGGTCTTGCCAGTACTCTTAATATTTTTCATTGTTTTCACCTTCAGAAACAAAATATTGGAATTTGTCTTCTCACACCAGTCTTTTCATATTGGGTTTCCCTTCTTGTTGACTAGTTGGCCTGTCATCATCCCTATGATGTGACACTATTTGTCTTCCTCATACTGCAAAAACTGATTGGTCTATCTGTCTACCTATGCTGTAGACTACGTATAGGTTTTTATTCCTCTTATATAATCCATTCCATACCTGTGGTGCACATAAACATGTATGTGATGTATAGGAATCATGGTGTTGGCATCTTGCTAGGCTGAACAGCAAAATAAATATAATCCGTTAACAGATTAAATGACTGAATCCTGGTAAACATTTCATATTCCTGGATTTCAAGCTAATTCTCTCTTTTTATTTGAATCTTTCAACTTCTGGTCATAATTCTTTAATTTGTAAAATGTGAGTTCCATGCAGTTTGTCGCTACAGTGTTCAACACCCAACAGATATATTGAGATAGAAATCAGGTGGGCTCTCAGGATAATACAAATGCTGCTATATATCAATATTTTCTTATCTCTGAACTTCCCAGTCTGTCTATCTAGCTGACTGGTGTTCCTCACCATTTGTCACTCCTGTATCTCAGTAATGGATTCAGCCATTACCCTCCTTCCCTTAGCCTGCAAGTTAAGCTTTTTTAGCCTAACACTGGTTACTTTCATGACTAAGAGGTTCGTTAACTTGCCGCTCTTTTTTTTCTTCATAAGCTGTTCTTGTGACTCTATGTGCAGCAATGTAAAGCAACTGGTAATATTTATTTCTGTAAGATAGAAGCTGTCTCAAAACCACGTGTAGTAACGCAGGGGGAGGGGAATGCACTTTCCTTAAGGGATCTGTAGACAGGAAAATGAATTTGTCACATGGACTGCAGCAGAGTAAGCACACAGGTGCTTGTGGGAGGATGCAAAAGCTGTTTGACTCATTCAGTTCTCCAGACCAGTCATTGTATGTGAGTAAGCTACGGCAAAGCTCCTCAGAGACAGATTCCTTGTCTGTGTGATGGAGAACCAAATACTGCAGCAAAAAGTTCCCAATAGGAAAATATGAAGCTAGGAGAAAGAAAAAGAGAAAATTACAGAAAGGTATTAATTGGAAAGTTTGTCCTTTGGCTCTTTTTTAAAGAACTTCACTTATTAGACGCACGTGTCAGAATGTTTTTAGACAGTTCTAACATTTTATTCTTTCCTCATCTCTTTGCTGTTCATTCTTTTTAAATACATTTCTTTTTTTTCAGCTTTTCCTTTCTATTTTACTCTTTATTCTCATCATTCATCCTTTGATTGCTTTGTATTTACCTTTTTGTTGTTTGGATCAGTTACTAAAAATAAGCAACTACTTTTGCTGTCTCATTAGCACTTTTGGAAGCTCTCTCCTTGACTCTTACTTTCTGGTTACAGAAGGATAACAGCTGTGAAACCCATATAGCAAATAATGGGATCTACATGTTTGTATATTTGGAGAATATATAATATTCAGTTCCTATAATCAAGGCAACTGAAAAGATTTTTGCTTCTAAAAAAAACCACTGCAGTTTAAACTTACGAAGCTGCACACAGGCAGCTTCAGAACAGCCACCAGCAGAGGTGCCAACAACAGAATCAGATATTACTGCCGGGAAAAAGTACATTCCTGAGTTTGACATCTGGGCCCTGCAGCTGGAGTGACTCGAAGAAGAAAGGGAAACAGTACAGACTGTCATCAAAAGGAGGTAGTGGTGCCAAGTGAGCATGGAAATTACATACAGATGCCACTTTTTTACTTAAGACAAATAGCTCAACTATATAAAAAACCAACAGCAACAACATCCAAAGATGTGCTTAGAAGTGCCTGATGGGTAAACGAGCATTGTGCTTTGTGAAAATAGCTGGCTTATAACTGGAGATGTGAGATTTTGAAGTCAAGTTTATAGTTGGATACATTTTTAATGTTTGAACAAATATACTCAAAATCATTTTTATGTATAAAAAGGCAAAGAACAAACATGGTGTATTCCAGCTCTTTTCTGAGTAAGTCGTTGTTTTATCTTTCCAGCCTGATACTTCACTTTGCAATATATCACTCTTGCTCAGCACATCAGTTAACCACACAGGGCCCCCTGTAATGACTCCTCTGAAAAGCATCTGACACAAAAATTCATCAGAATTACTTAGGTAGCTGTGGTGGCAGTAGAAAAGAATGAAGCAAGTCAGTGTGCAAAAGACCCTGCACTAGTGTCCTGATCCAAAGCGTATAAATCCAGGGAGAGTGTCTACTGATTTTAGCAGGTGTTTGAATATTCTAGTCTGATGTTCTTCATATCTGTTTAACAGGATGAGTAAGGGTATGGTAACTGGGATGATTGGGTATTACAAGATTTGCTAGAGAGAAACATTGTACCTTAATTGTGCATTTTCTTTTTTAAGATTGCAGGGAAGTGGTACTTTCATTGGACTATTCTGTTCTGTCTCAAAAGCTTGATTACAGATGATTTTAGTGAAAAAAGCTATAATAGGATCAATTTTACACATACAATCTCCACTATACCTTGCTTTTGCTTCTAAATGATATATAGTATCTGAATTGATAACAGTATTTGCCTGTCTACAAATCCCCCGAAGTCAGTTACTGCATGGACTACTATTTTTCATTTCTTTGTGGCTAGAGTTAGTGTCATAAATCCTTTCATTTTACTTTTTTTTGTTTGGTTGGTTGGTTTTGTTGTTGTTGTTGCTGTATATTTAAACTATTTTATTGTACTATGTCTCTTTTGTGTACATATTAGGCATGTTCTGCTTCTGGTCTTTATTTCAATCAAAATACAACTTCCCCAGAACCATGTGATTTAAGCATCTCAACAGAGAAATAATTTGTTTTCACAACTAAAATGGAAAGAGTAATCTAGACTTTGAAGTGTTTTAGGAATTGCTTGGCTGTTCAATATGATCTTCTGGGGAGAACAGGTATCAGGTATATCCACTAACACACATGTGGTTCTGTATGATGTGTAATCATAGAATCATTTTCATTGGAGAAGACCTTTAAGATATAATATATCTTATATACAGGATAATACCTGCTGTGAATACAAAAATAACGTGTGCCCTCTTTGTTGAGGTAATTGTGCAGTAAGAAAACAAGAAACACAATCGCATGAAAACTCATTAGGGATACTTTGACTAGAGAGAGTACTAGTGACAGCTTTAACTAGACTGTGACTGGATGAGACACCAGATAATGCTATAAAAATAAAGAAGAAGGAGGAGGAAGATTGTTTGGCTGAGGAATTTTGTAATGGGATAAAGAGCTATTTCTCTTTGTGACCCAAAAGTAATCTGTCTTGGAAACAGTTGAAAGCTGTCTGTCAAGATTTATCTTAAGATAAATGAATGGTCTAAATCCATTCAACAATGGAAAGGTGTCCATATACTGGAATCAGTTATACCCTGTTGATAAACCTCAGCAGGAAAGTTGGGTAATTTAGGGGTCCTAGGAATTTTCTCTTGTTGACAGAGGCAGACCCAGGGAAGTTGTAACATCCTCAGTGCTACGGGGTTTCTTTGTAAACGTGTCCAGGTTGTACAGACTTCAGGAACATTAAACTAGGCATCTTCTACAGCTATAAATCAACCTGAATTAATTAAACTGTGTCATTGCCATGGTGTCCAATTTTAGAAATAGAATATTTAAGGCTTCTCTTTCTATTACCAGACCTTCAGCATCTGCAAGGAGGTTCCAGGCTACTTCACTAAGAAGAGTAAGTGGGAATGCTTATTTGGGGAATACGCAATTGCATAGGTGGTTTTGAGATTCTGTCTACTGAAATACTTGAGGAAAAGTAATTTAGTTTGGCAGCTAAATATCTTCGTCACTGAAGGGTGCTTTACATAATATACTACAAACTGAAAGGAAAAAAGCTTGAATCCAACTCCATCCTATACAAACAAGTCCCTTTCTTGTTTAGCTTGTATTATAACTTGCTGTCTTGGTGCTATCTGAAGCAGCATCAATGGGTCTTGCTACCATTTGGGAAACCTGTGTGTATTTCAGTCACACATTGTTCTCGCAGGATTTCCTTAGGCTAAGCTGCAGAAGTGAAAGAGCTCCATTTAAGAGAGTCTGTGAATAACTAGGAAATGAGCATCAAACTAGGCATTATCTGAAGATGTTTGTTAACATGCAGGATGTTCCTTAAGGCCTCTATCTTGAATAAGAAGAGTTTTTATTCAGGATTGCTTTTTGAAAAAGCAACAGTTCTTTTGCATGCATGTCACTGTGGGCCCTACTCAGGCAAAGAATGCTATTTGATGCTCTTGGCACATGTCTACTCTAGTTTCCTTGGATATACTGCTGTATGCAGCCTTATTTGGAAGAAGATGATACCTTTTCAGTAGTGAGAATGGGCACAGTTTATGACCTTGCATACTTGCCTATAAACTACTCCTTTTCTATTGCAAAGTTGTAACTGAAATCATAAATCAAAAATGGATTTCTGCTCAGCGATCTCTAGAGGAAAAAAGTAATATTGTGGAGAGAAGGCTCTGCACTTTCACTAGAAGATCAACTGTGGCCCTTCTCTTATCTTGATAAAATACCACATTTTGTATCTACCTGAGAAAAAGGAAATACTTTTGTTTAGGCAGTAGGCTCCACTTTCTAGGGACTGTTAGGTAAAATGATTTTTTATGATCTAGTGGAATGACAAGAAGCTGGAGAAGCAAGTTTTAGAAGGGTTCCAACTCAAAAGTACAGCCATGGAAATAAATGAACGTGAAGTTTTCCTATAGAAAATATAAGATTACAACTCACAGTATAATCAGTTGGATTTGTGTGTTTAAGCCTGTGTACTTGCTTGGATGAATGAAGAAGACAATGTATCTTTCTGGAAGAATGTTCTGACTTGAGGCCTTGCCTACAAAATTTATACCAATGAAAATCTAGGTAGTTATACTGGTGTAATTTTATGTAATATTGACAGAGTCTCAGAAACAGCTTAAGAGAAGAGAGAAAAATTAACCTTTAGATTGTGACATCCTTAAACTGTGAAAGCCATCTGCTAAAAAGAAGGCATAAACTGTAACCTTGTGAATTCAAAGACAAATGGGATCGATTCATACATTCAGTCTTGTGTTCTTTGAATAAGCATTATCCTCATCTCAAGGGAATCAAAGACTTAGAAGAATATACATGCTATATTCATATTTATCTAATTAATTTATAGAGAGATTCCTAACTCAGCAGACAGTTTTTGTGTATCAAAGTCAAAGGTCCTAACATATGTCAGCCTTCTTACACAGATGTTATACATTTGATATCTAATAAATAATTAAACATTGGCTTCAGCAGAGCTACACAGAATATAGATTTGGCCTATTTAATATTTGGAAAACTACTTGTTTTTGACAAACAAAAATAATTTAGATACAACAATGATTTTAATAAGGCAAGGTGAGTTTGTTGACAAGGTTCATTTTGGAGGCTATGTCAATTTATGTTAATTCAGTGCAAAATCACACTGGGATATTGAATACATTAACCATTTTCCTCTTTGAGCCCACTGACTTGTGATTCTTGAATTATTAGCTTTTTACTTTTAATGTTTTTATCAGTTGCCTGGTTTAGATGGAATAAGATCTTTTAAAAATGTTAGAGCAGTTATGCTCCCCAGTTACGCAGTCTTCTTGGAGAAGCCATCATGTACTTTATACGAAGATATCTGCAGCTCAAAACCAACAGAAGTGTGGCTGAAGTGTGGCTATACCAGCATATGTGAACTAATTTCTCATCCATTCCAAGTCGTAAACAATTAACTGTTTCTTTTCCATAACCCCCAACTATCTATTATAACTGAACAACTACAAAGCATCTGGAAAGAAAAGAATGATAATTAAATTAGTCTTTCCAATTAGAGGAAATGGTGGGCCTTTCCCTAGATTGAGAATTATAATAATCATTTGTAAACTGATTTAAAAGGGGCTTATGGTTGCATTCATAAAACTGGGAGACATTAGGATTGACATGACCTCTTAGGTATCTAAAGAAATTATAGGCCTACAGAGGTAAGAATATATCATTAAGCCCTGAGCTGACAGCATATTTTATTCCTACTGACCTTTGGTTGGATTAAGTCCAGTCATCAGAAAATAATTCCATTTCAAGCAGCTGAGAGTTATTATGAGGTTTTGCTGATTCAGGATTAAGTGTACCTCAGTGGCTGAAGAGCTCATTAGGATGAGTCGTCCATTTGTTTATGGAGTCCATGAAAAAAGTAAGGAGGAAAACATGTCATATTGTTTCTGGTCCAGAGCTTGAATTGCTGGTATGTGAATATCATCTACAGCTCTGTTTTGTAAATGTGGGACAGGGTTCTGTAGTGTTCTAAACTACTTACTGACAGATGGATCTTCAAGACAAATTTACATTTCTACAAATGATATGGACACTTAAATCTAAACATAATTCTTAAAAACCTTTTGTTGATTTCTAGCAGATCTAAGTACCTAAATACGTACTGCTGCTAATGTACAGAACCTTTGAGACTTGCTAGTGCCAAATGACAAAGTACATCTGCCTAGCCCCCAGCAGACACCATAAACAAAGCACAGCTTTTTTCAAAGAACAGTGCTTGCTCCTATAGGTGCTTTTTCAAACACATGCTTAATCCTATACAAAACACTGAAGAGCAGGAGGAGGAACCCTCTTGCCAAAACAATGTCCCTTGTCAAGGGATATTGGTGCAAAAGCTCGGGTTTCCTTACAGGCTAAAAGAGCCCGCTCTCTCCTGGGAGGTTGCTTAATAGCCATGCTCTTGTATTTGGGAGGGTGCTTTTGTCTTGTGAGTCTTTCTGAAAATGTATAACTTTACATAAATACATATTCACTGGATCAGAGAGAGACTAATTCTATAGCCCAGTGGTCCTGACAGTCAGGGTGGATAAAGGGACAGGTAATCACAGCTGCTTCTCTGGCTGCACTGATTTCTGAACTCAGTTAACATCACCAAAGGGTACCACCTTCAGCTCAGTCAGTGTCACCTCAGCATTTCATACCATGTTCCAGTTCAGATAGATGTACCTTAATTTTCCTTGCAGGGCGTGGCCTATAGAGAATACAGTGGGCCCCAGTTTGGCCAGCAGCTGAGAGTACATGAAGAATAAAGTGTGGTACTGAGAACAAAGGATTTAAAAACTGATTACCTTCAGAAGCTGGAAGTATTCTAAAGAGATACAAAAATCTTTGTTCTGATTTTTAATAGTTTCTGAAACTGGTGAATGAATCAAGAGGATCTCTCTCAAGCACCCGGGTAGCAGAGTTCTTAAATATCACATATAAAGGATCTTGTATCCTTCATCTGTCACAGTTTTTATTATGGAGTCCCCACAAAGTGCTTGGTGAGTGGGCAAAGTTTCTTAACACTCCCTCCATGTTAGTTTGTATGAAGAAGCAAAAATGAGTGGATTCAAGAATTCGTGGCTCTGTTGACTCTTCATTCTCTGGGCTGAGGTATGGTTATTCTGGTGGAGTAGTGTACACTACACTGAATATTCATGCAGTTGCCAGGCTCTCCCCTTCACTGCAGAGTACTAGGAGAGCCATATAGCTCCACACATTCAAACTATACAATCTGAGCATATTTAGTTTGGCTCAACGTAACTGGGCTAACTACATTTCCTCAGTGTAGCTAAGTTAGTGTCTGAGACAGGGATCTAATGTTTTTTCCTAAGCAGACTTCATACCAAGAGGCAATTTCTTCTTTCCTTAGTTGATAGATTAATTATAAGGAGAGAGACACAGAATAATCCTTAACTGAATGTCTTTTGTTGTTGTTGTTGTTGTTGTAATAGGAAGACTTGTTAAAATTTAGTGGTTGTTAAACAGGAGAAAACTGTTTCCCTACTTTTCAAGGATTCTGCTTTTATAAATCATATAAACATCCATCATTGAAAAAGTCTTATGGGCTGCATATACAAATGTAGATTTACAGTGTGTCTCAACAAATAGCTACATTAAATCTGATGAGCAATATAGGTTAGAATCAAGGACATGATTAACTGCTCTGTTACAGATCTCTTAAGTTTAAAATGCTGCTATTTGAAACCTCTTTCTTAAGCCTTGTTTCGGGGAAAAGTTCTCTGCAGGACCATGGTCATGTAGTCAACAGGTAAGCAAATTGTGGTTGTGGAGGAAGCAGGGCTCCCTTCTGTTAAAGAGAGGCATCTGTTCTCTCCATACCTTTTCAACCTCTTACCCTCTACCTAAGAACTGGTTTATGTTTGTTTAACAGTTTGGCTCTTTACTTAAGGAAGTTTTGACAAGATAGCTAAACTGGTCTAACAACTTGCTGCTCCCAAAAGACCCCTACAGCTCCCAGGTGCATGATTCCACCCCCACTCTTGCAATTGCTCCAGCTTTTGTCTTCTTTGCAAGCCAATTCAGCTCACTATGCTGGCTGAAATCTGTTTACCGTTGGTACATTTTCTGTGGCTGGTGGGCTTCGCAAATACAGGGAGTAAAATGAAGAGTTCATTGCAACAAGTGGAAAAAGCCTGTATTACATCTTTTCTTCCTTTGCTGAGCTATGCGCCTGCATATTTTGTTACCTTGGATGTAGGCAGTCCTTTTTCTGAGCTAACTTTATTAAAACATTATTAAATAGATTAGGAAAAAAATAGATACTGTCCACCTATTTAGTCAATTAAGTCAGTTCAAAAGAACATGTGACTGATTCAATAGTGCACAGCCAGAGGCAGGTCCACAGAAATGAAAGGATTAGAAGTGGGAGGGAGGAAGAGAGGCTGAAGACCCTCCCAACAGAGGAAGTTAGATGGCTTCAGATTCCTGTGAAACGCCAGACTTCAAGAGCTGAACTGTCTTGCCGAGGAGCTACATGAGACACAGAGGTTGAGAGGAGGGATAAGCACAGTTAAGAGTAAGGGAGAGAAGGAAGGGGACTGGGAGGTGTGAGACTGTCTTTGTTGGTCCTGCTGATTAGTAGATCAGCTCAGTTGCCTTGTGTGTTGTGTTATTAGTGCCCAGTTCCATGCAGGATAGCACTAATACCACCACAAAGGGGCTGGGAGAAAGAGAGCAAGTAAAGGGAGGTGGGAGGCATGACCTGAAAGGCCATGGAAAGGAAGGTAGTAAATACTGAGGGGGTACGGGAGGGCAGGAACTCATTAAATCTACTTTGCTGTCAATTTATATCTAACATGAAACTATGCCCTTGTACAATAATCCCTTCTTCCCTTTTATTCCTCTTAGAAACTCTAGCTGCTCTTACCAATGCCTTCCTGGACTGAGTTCCAACAGTGCACTTAACACTTGTATAAGATGTAATTCCTTCCCCAGTGAACCTAATACCGACAAGACACAACTATTCCTGCCACATTAAAACATGCTTGTGAAAAAACAGAATTATTCTCTTACTTTCCACAGATTTTAGATACAGAGTTGATCTGTGGAAATGGAAGTTCCAGTTTCATCTTCTACTATCAAGCATATCATATTTCTCTCTTTGGTTAATTCATGTAGACAGACTTGGCAGAATGAGTGTTTTTAAAGATATTTTAAATATTAAATCTTTACCTCAAGGAAAAGAGAGGAAATCTTAGCCTAAGAGAGAGCAGTATTGAAAAGGAGTAACCATAAGAAAGGTGACAAGTGAAATGTCCAGAGGAAGATGAATAGTTGTGAAAGGAGAGGTAAGGAAGAATGTTCTATTTGCACTTTCCAGGTTTATTTTTTTACCTGTGGTAGTTAGTGCTCTCTGGTCTTACTGTAGCCTTGCAGGGTGCATCAGTAGAGAGAGCAAATTTATGGACAGTCTGTGTTTTCCTAGCTGTAGCTGTATTGGCACCAGTGATGACACAGACAAGCAGGTGAGGGACCCTCTCAGCCTTTCTTATCCAGACCTCTCTTTAGGAGATCTGCGTGATTACGCAGTGCTGAATGGGGAAGAAGCATGAAAGTAAAGAAATGTGTGCGCTTTAAGAAACTTGAGAATAAACCCAACCTTTCCATTTAAACTTTTCATACGATTTAGAAGTAATTTATCTTATACCTAAAGAAAAGCAGATGTTGGAAGGGAAATGCACACAGGAAAACATAGAAACTGTTGTGAAGGCTGCATTTCTTTATTTGAACACTCTCTCTTTACTTTTTCTTATTTGTCCAGTATATTGTGTGTAGTCTTCACAGAACAGAGCCATCAAAAATTCTGTAAAGATGTATTTTTAAAGGAAAAGTTAAGCAGAATAGAAACTGTGAGAAGAGGGTAGTAGAAACAAAAGGGAGCACCAACAGCAAAAAAAAAAAAATCAATCCAAAACCAGACTCAAAGAACCCTTTACAATATAACACTTCAAAAAAATCTCTCATAATTTCTATTTAGTTTGACAGGTTTGTGCGGTAAGGATCTGTTGCTGGTGTGAATTCCAAAAGATAAGGATATTTAAAATATTGACCTATTTCTTCCAAACACTGTGCCACTGAAGACAAATTACTGTCAGACTGCTGATAGCTGGGTATGCAAAACTTGCATGCCTTCAGTAAGAGAAAACCATTTTGCTGAAAATTTATTTCTGTTATGTTCAGCAGAACAATTCCACCTGCTCCAGAATGAAAGATTTCATTTCTTGTGGATCTCTGACTGCAGATGAAATCAGAGGAACTTGTAATCTTCATTTGAAATTGATTTGAGATATAAAGTTATACACTTTAGGAAGCATAATTCTTTAGGTACCCTGCTGTCTCTGAATTCAATGGGATTTTGTCACTGAAGCCTCCCATCCTTTTAAGAAAATAGTAATTTTAATCAAACCTACTATATCTTAATGAATCCTGCCTCCTCTGAAGTCAGTAGTAGCTGTGCTGGAGCCTGGATAATTTGTATCTACATTGAAAATGCTGCTTATAATCTACATACTTATATATACGTGGATATATTTATGTTAAATATATATACATAAATACACACCAAGTATGCTTATAATCAGCTACTATTAAAATATGTTTTAAAAAAACCCAATAAGCATAGCATTGTTTTATTGTATGTCCTGTTACAACAGTGGGAAGATAGTAATAGGGTTGATGTTAAAACAAATCACCTTTAAACTTCATCCTGATAAAGTTTAAAGATTTTGAGAGAAAATGAGAAGTGACAGAAAATGTGTTGCCTAAAGAGAAAAGATTTTAAGAAATCTGTGCCTTCTTTGTAAGACATAATGCCAGTGCTCGTGTAAGTTCACTTGACATGTGATTTATGGCTGTGAAAAAGAGTAAAAGAGTCTGTATGGCTCTTTCAAAACATAAAGTGAGGGAGTGGCATCCTTTGAGAAAAAACTCTGGTGCCCTATCTGCTTAAGTGTTTCCTAAGTTTCAGCACTATGAGAATATGAGAATACTCCATTGTTAGGGGATTCTGGAGGCATGCCTGGATCAAGGAAGTACTTCCTCGTCATGCTGTTTCCTTTCCCAAACAATATAAAAAATGGCCTTTTCAACTAAACATCTAGAGGTGGTCACTTTGTACATTGTCCAACTAGAGCTCAACCATCAAAAGATAAACCATTCACTTGTATGAATGGCTCCATGTTATTACTGCTACTTCCTTTTTTATTTTCCTGGTGATTTTGTTTTGATTTATGTATATGCATAGAAGTTGAAACCCCTGTATAACGATTGTGTCATAAGATTAGCCAAGAAAAAACAAGAAACTCCACCTTACTGCACTCTATAGTCTGCATACATCAGTTCTGACGCCCGCGCTACCACCGCTCATCTTTTCCCATGTACAACCTGATTAGACAGAGTAAAAATGCACCATACAAATAATGGATTATAGTGTAATTTCATCCCACTCTTTCAAGTCTTGTAACTTTACTTCCAAAACAGCATTTCAGAGGAAGCAAAAGTAAGTTCATGTATGTGTTCTGGTTTTGCTTTAGGCTTGAATGATCCAAAGGATTTCTATCTAATCTTAAGCACTCAAAATGTGTCCATTATAGTATTAGGTGAATATCCTTGGTTTAGTCTGGCATTGCTATTAGCACATTGTAACGACCACGACAAAATACTTAGCGCCTGAATTAGGTGGAAAGAGTCTTTGTAAATACATTATAATGCATACAATGTCTTTGTGAATACATTCTAAATCTTTTAAATTACTACGGAACATTTTTAACTAGTTTGTAACCTACAGTACTCACACAGTACTCACACTTGTTTTCTGTTCTGTATCTTGAGTTGTATATTTGAAATTACTTGGGCACAGCTATCATTTTATGACATCAAGAAAATCCTGAGACTATGAACTGGGTATGTCTTAAAGAATGTAATTGTGATTATTCTGTGTACTAGAGAGGAATAATTTGGAAAAAAAAACCAAACTTGGAAAGTCTCTTCAAAAACTTTGGGAAGTTCTTGAAGTTTGTGGAATTCTCCCATGTATAAATTACAAGATTAGGTCCATTCACCTTTGTCTCTGAATTTACTCTTTGAGAAATGCATTTACTGGGACTACTCTTGATTCACAAAGATGTAAAAAAAGTCACAGCCTCAACAAAAATCAACTTAAAGGTGATTTTGTTTGAAAAGGAAATAAATTCCTTTTTTTTTTACCAACATGGCATGTTTGGAACAGCTCATTGGCTTCTAGAGAAATTTGCCTAATTTGCTTTGATTTACTCAGAGATAAGAGGGCAGAGTTGGATTCATAATTTCTTACTATGTTTCCTCATAACAACTTCATTCAATTTGCAAATATTTGCTCTGTAAACAGATATATTCCTATTTACAGATATATAAAATTAATTTTAAACGAATACCTGTGGCTTTTAACTCCTTTCCCTTGCTGGTTGAAAACCCCAATGATCTTGCAACTCCTTTAGAAGATGTTCTTCTGTTCATAGCTTCACTAATTCTACTGAAAACAACGGCACTTTTATAAAACTAATGTAGGTCTCATCCCTCTGGGGCACAAGTTATGTTGTAATTTTGCTAATTTGTTTTCTACACAAATCCTTTCTGTTGTTTGTTTAGTGTCCTTTTAGTGGTCTTTGGCAGTGACATGGACTGCTGACTTTTTTCTGCCTTGCACTCTCTTTGCTTCTCTCTGCTTGAGGTAACAGTTGTCTGACTGGCTGAAGCAAAATGGGAATAATCTAAGTTAATGCTAGAGGGCTCTAAACATTTCATTGACAAATAAGCACCAGCATGTTGATAGCCAGTTAAGTATTTTATAAGTGCAATTAAATCACAGTGATTGATTGGTCTGGGGTAAAATCGGGATCATTTAGGACAACAAATTCTTCACAGGGAAAACCTCACTGAATTAAGAAAACATACAAACGAACAACAAGAATAAACCATTTAAAAACTTCTGCTCCTATACCACGTTTTCCTCATTTCTCAGCTCTGTTAGTGAGGAAAAACTTGATGAAAGTGAGACCTTTTTTTTCTTGAAAATGCTTCTTTTGGGATATTATATGTTACATTGAGCATTAACTCTTAACATTGTATAAAGTTTAGTTGCTAGAAGGGGGAACCTGCGTCCTCTTGTTTCTCTCTTCTCTCCCTGGCTCCAGGTCTTGCCACTTTTGTAGTGAGCTCATTCAATTCACTAAATTGCTGGAAAAGTTTTTTTTTTTAAATTTCTGACAGGTTAGTTTTGTGCTGGTTCAGCAAACTGAATCACCTCAACATAGAATCAGATTGCTGCCATCACTGAAAGGGAAAAAGTGTTCAGGATGCAACCAAGGTTGCAGCATCTTGACCGAAGAGGAGGGAAGTTGAAAACAGAAAGGTCTTCCATTTATGAAAATAGAAAACATCTAAAATAAAACATGGAATTTAATGTATAGTTTAACATAGCAATACATGCTCCACAAAATCACTGGAGTGCTGTGCTTGTGAAAACAGTTTCTGGGCAATTTCATTGCAAGATCCATGTTGCTTATTTCAGTTCTGTGTGACTAGTAGGTTATTGTTTTGGGTTTGTTGTTTGGTTGGGATTTTTCCTTTCAAACTGTTAATTATAGATCAGGAACAGATGTGGTTTTTTGTTTTTGTTTTTTTTTTAATGTAGGAATATACCAATATTCTCAAGGGCTCTGTCCTCTTGGTTATTCATTACTTTTCAATGCACTCTACTAACATGAAGACACGACTAAATTATTGGAAATTCTATAGTCTGTCTGATTCCTACTAAAAATATATATTTAAGAACTGGCACACAGTCTAGATTTTTAAAAAGAATGTTATGATTATATAATATTAATAAAATCTGGTTGTAGACAGGTTAGGGAAAGCTCCATACTTCTCTTCCATGGAGGAGATACACCAGTAATTTTATTTCTAGTCCAAATGCAATGTCAAATAGCAAAATGGCTTTGATTCATCTACTTTGATTACTATTAACATGTGAAACTAAATTGAGAACAGCAAAAGGCAGAAGAAATGTAGGATTGACTATATGCATGGCATGAAGGTTAGTCACGTGCAGTAAATTTTAGTCTGGCTCTTAAGAGGCTGTAAACTTTTAGCAACTGCTTAAATAGAATGGTTTTCATTTGTAGATATTTTGCCCTCAAAAAAAAGTTCTATGCTTAAGGTGATAGTTTAAGTAATTTTAAAGATAATGTTAACTGGAGTAAATGTATTCTGGTGAAAAAAACCCAAATGACTTGGAACTCACAGGTATCAACTGAATAATCAGTATGTACTGAGACTCATTTTCCTGATTTTCATACAAGAGCCATGCAATTTTCAAAGAAACTGCTGTGCATTGAGAATTGCAAATACAAACACTGAGGAAAACATTTAACCAGAAATAAAAATACCACTCAAAATAATTTTTTGTCGTACTTTTATTTACCTTCAACAGAAAATTTTGCAAACCAACAATTACTGAGAACAGGGAAAAAACCCCTAGCATGTAACAGAGGAGGCTTTGGTTATAAGTGCCATTTCTACAGCAGAGTTAAGCTATTGTAAACCAAACATCTTGTAGTAAGGTAAAAATCTCCAGCCAAACTTTTAAGAATTTAACAGCAACACTGAAAACATTTACATATAAACAACAGAGAAATATTTTTCTAAACTTGTAACAGCCACTTTGCTACAATCCAGAAGTGTTTAGTTCACATATCTATACATACAGACAAGCACTAAAACTTTTGTGAACTAACCACTTGTCCACAGGACCTGCCTAGACAGTTTGTCATCAATATGAAAAGGTTTTTTTTATATAAATAAGTCAATTAAACTTCACAGAGACTAAAAGAAACAATATAAAATTCCAACTGTAAATAAATCTGTACATTAAGGTCAGTCTTGTTTTTCTGCAATCTTGCGCAACTTTAAAGTGTCTATTTATAAAACGATGGTGAGGAGCAGCGTTAGCTGGAATGGAAACTGGAAGACTCAGACTCCGTAGACACAGATGAATGTCCCCCACGTTTGCTTTTTGAAAGAATCTTGAGGCTCGATCCTCTGCTAACTGATGTCAAGGCATTTTGTGCTGAAGTTTTGAATTTGGCACCCAGGAAGGCATACAGAATTGGATTCAGGCAACAGTGGAAGAATGCCAGGGCTTCCGTAATAGAGATCCATTTGTGCACTATTGTTTCCAAGCTGCAACGATGTCTGATGACTCCTAGCAAGATGAATGTGTCAATGCTGATGCCGATGTAATATGGCAGCCAGCAGGCAAAGAAGGCGAGGATGAGGATAACTGTTGTCTTCAAGGCTTTGCGCTTCTGGTGGCCTTTTGAATGTGACAGCTTAGATATTATAATACAGTAGCACGTCAGGATTATTAGACCAGGCAAGACAAGTCCTACCAGGATATGCTGAAATCGGAAAGAAATCAGCCAGTTTTCATGAGGGTAAATGCGATCACATAGATACTTTCCTTCTACTTCGCTAGTACTGGCAAAAATGATATCGGGCACTGTCAAAAGCACAGCTGGAAGCCATACGCCTACATACACCACCTTCTCAGCCAACAGCTTTCGTGGTCGCTGGCTGTTGGTAGCATGGACTATTGCCAGGTACCGATCTAAGCTTATAAAGGCCAAAATCAAGACACTGCTATAGAGGTTGACTGTGTAAATGACATGAACTGCCTTACACAGAACATTCCCAAAGTACCAGCTTATGGCTGCATCCACAGACCAGAAGGGCAAGGTGATGACGAAAAGGAGGTCAGCCACAGAGAGGTGCAGCCTGTATTTATCAGTCATGCTTCTTTGTTTCTTCTGGTAGCCCATAACAATAATAACCAATCCGTTGCCAATTATTCCCGTTAGGAAGATGATGGAGTAGATTGTTGGCAAGAAGATCCGGTTGAAATCAGCGTTCTCATGCTGAAAACATGGCTCTCCATAGTCTCCATAGTCACCTGAACCCACTTCATCCGTGCTGTTATCAGAAAATTCGATGACAAAGCCAGAGGACAGCTAAGAAAATAAATAAATAAATAAGATGTTAGCTCTTCTGCAACATCTCACCATATATATATATATATATATAACAGTATGTTAAGAGATGAACAGTCTCTATCATCATGAATAGGCAAACTTTTTGAAAAGCAGATGGAAAAAAACCCAATTTTTAAATATATATATATAAATATACAGCAAGTAAGAACAAGTTATTAAACTTCCTTTGTCTTTCTCTAAGGACTAAGATATTGTAACTAAAGACAGGGAATGGAAGGGAAAAGAAAGATAATGTCTTTCTTTTAGAAATACCATTGGTTCTGGCCACTTCAGTGCTCTAATCAGATGCATACTACAAATGGAAGAGCCCAGAAGTGCTGCATGCAAGAGGCTAGTCCGTACAGAACATTACCCATGACATTTAACTCTTACAACAGAGAACTATAAAGAAATTACTGAGATAGAAATGCTGCTGCTCCAAAGTCCCTTCTCATTAAGGGGATGTGGTCAAGGAAAAATGGAGAAGGTACCCTTGGCTGATGTAATAAAGGATAAACACTAGCAAGAATTCCCTGCTGAGAAGCCATTGACAGCTCCACACACAGAGACAAGAAAGAAAAAAACACCAAAGCCCATAAAGAAAAGAAAGAGCGAGGTGACCTTAAGCCGGGGAACTCAAACCCCATGGAGGGTCATCAAGACCAGCCACGTTCCCTCCCTTTGTTCCCCGCCCTTTGCGGCTGCAGGGCCGGGGAGAAGCTGGCTGGTGCTGGGCTGCAGCCAGGCTGCTGAACCAACTACAGCAGTGGAAAAAGGAAGCGAAATTCTGGTGAGGGCATGAAAGCGCATCAGGAAACCACCAACGGTTTTGGCCACCACGCTGAAAAGCAGTGCAGGCGGGCGAGTGCCACCTGGCTATGCACAAATCCTCAGGTTTTCAGATTTTAAGTGTCCATGCCCAGTATACCATGAGCCCCTGAGCCCCGCGCAGGATGAGCCCCGGGGAGCCCGCAGCACTTCCCACACGGACGCACCAGCTCCACGCGGGAGCGAGCACAGGATTAAAGTTGGAACTTGCCAGCGATCTCAGTGTCGCAGCTATCTACTCTCAAAACCCCGTGGCAGAAGAGCGGCCTCCGGGATTCCGGGACGCGGGGGCATTTCGGGCGGCGGGGCCGGCTGGGCGCTGTCGCCGCTCCTCTCCGCTCCCGGCCCCACCGTGCGCTCCGGCACACCGGGGTCAGGGTGGGCACCGAGCCGGAGGGGTGCCACTCCCGGCAGCCAGACCGCTCCAAACTTCCTCGCCTGTGTCCCTTACCATGCCCGTGGGTCGAACTGCTCTACCGGCGGGTTTCAGCCCACAAAGGCGCCACATGTCACTTCAACTGACGGCCAAGCAGCAAAGCCCGGTTAAAAAAGCGGGAGTCGAGCAGCGGCCGCAGCTGTGGCAAAGTCCGAAGCGCTGCAGCCAGAGGCAGCAGCGGCAAGAGGTCGGGGCCGAGCCCTGCCCGTTTGCGCCCCGCAGACCCCCGCAGTGACGCGGGCTGGGGAACGGGAGGCGGCGCGGCGCCCGGCTCCGCGCCCCCGCCTTGCCCGGCCCCGCTCCCCGCTCTCCGCGGGGCGATCCCCGCCCGTCCACGCCCGCAGGCAGCACCGAGGGCACCTTTGTTTGCAAACAGCCCACACATGGGCGAGCGCGGCGGGGGACAGGGGACTGTGGCCCCGCTGCCGCAGAACAGCGGCGTCGAGCAGCCAGCGCCGGCCCCGCTCAGCTCCCGGCACTTACATCCAGGCTTTCGAGGCTGTTGTCCATGCTCTGAGCCATCGAGCCGTTCTGGGCTCTCGAGTAGTAGTTGTTGTTGTTGCCGCCGCGCGTCTCCGAGCGCCGTCACTCGCAGCCGCACCAAACACCAGCCCCGTCTCTTCTGGCGGGACGCGGTTCTTATAAGTTCCTCGCTGCCCCCCCCGCCCCCGGGGCAGCCCGCGCCTGGCTCCTCCCCGGCGGGTGTCACCGCGCCCCGGGCTCCGGGCGGGCGCCTCGGACCGCTCTTTGTCTGCCGCGCCGGGCCATGGGAGCTGCACCTGCCCCAAGCGCCCGCGGGGGCGTCGCTCCTCACAGGGGCATTTGCCACCCGCCGATTGATGTCTTCGTACAAGCGGGTTTTTCAACTTTCTTTCCCCCTCCCCCCGATTTTTTCGAAGTGTGTTTTCGCCCCCCTTGTTTCCATGGGTACCCCGGGCAAGGTTCAGGACTCGTGATGGCGGAGGAAGAGGAGAGGTCCCGCACACACCACACAGTCAACTCGGTCTTTAGAGTTGTCCTGGGAGAGGCAAGAAGTGAGGGGATGGCCCTGGTTGAGGGTGAGAGGTTCTGCAGACCTTTCAGGGGCTGCAAGGTGAGCGGGCTGCAGGTTGCCCACGGAACTCCTCTGGTGTCCGGTTTTGGGTGAGATGTCCGATGAGGAACTGCAGGTGCTTTGCCAGCATGTCTGAGATATGATGCTGGTTCATCGTGCCAAAAAGCTCTGGAACATTACGAGAGACATGTTAAGGAAACAATGGAAATCGGGAAGAAAATAAAACATAATGGTGCTGGTAACTTCATTTGAAACCATGGATTTGCATGCTCAATATCCTTTCATCTAGAAATAGCAAATAGTGAACTCTTTATTTGCCGGCTAATATCAGGAACACTGCTTGTCTTTGTCTTTCTCCTTAATCTCAAGCTTGGAAAATTAGTTTTTAAATGTGAAGGGTGAACATCTTTAGTAATGAGCTGTTTCTAGTAGTTGGATAATCTAAAAAAAAAATGAAAAAACTGCAGTTCTGTATGTAGGATAAAAATATCAGTCATAAAATAGGTTTGCAAAGGGAAACACCACCAAATATAAAGAGAACTAAACCGGAATAATGGATTTCCTTTAGAGTTGTCTCTGGGGTCTCAGTACTGTTGATACCCATGCAGTTAACTAATTTTCAGAAAAGGTTTTGATTCGAATAGTGTGTTGCACTTTTCACTTCTGGAGAATGCCCAGCTTATGGCACCAGCAATTGCTGTGCAGTTTTCAGCGAGGGTATGTTGCCTGAAAGGCTCTCCAGCCTGCTGAACTTGCAAACATGTGAACCAGTTCTTCTGAAACAGCCATACTGAAGAGGTGCTAAAAGACTAATTGGGACACAGAACTGCACATAGGGGAGATGAACTTTTAGGAAAAAGTGGATCCCACCTTGCCAAAAATTCATGTGGGTGATAGATGTATTTTTACAGTGAACATTTCAGAGGGACACAGAAGATTAAACACTACTCCTCAATGGCTGTAGTGCAAGACGTTAAAATATGCTTGTTGTGCAGGTGGCTTGTGGCAATGATTGCAGATGAGCAAGAAAATATATGTATGTACATGAACTTTAGAGCCGTTTGACAAAGTTGGAGAGTTGGTTATTTATTGGGGTGGATAGCATGGAATGCATTGACATATGAGGTATTGATGCCCAGGGTAACTACAGCCCAAGTAGGTAAGTGTTGTCACACCTCCATTTTACTGTGCAGACAGACCTGTAACAGCAAAGTGTGTTAGGTGAAAATTGATTTCATTACTTAATGGGATGTAGGACAGTGACTCGGTTATTTGTGTTCATAGATAACGCAGGAAATTCAGAACTGAGGAATGATCTGGTAGTGCTGAGTGGTGGGAAATTTGGGGATTGATACCCTATCTGATGAGATGTCACTGAAACTTGTTTGGATGAAGGTCCTCCTAAAACTATCATTCACACTGCTATTTGTTATCTATGATCTCTTTTGTTTCTCCTATCAGAAAATCCACGTGAAAACTTCCTTTGCTGCAAGGAGGACCATGGAGGGCGAGTTAATGATTTCCAAAGTGATAAAAGAAGGGAGCTGTTTCTGCAGAGCATGTAATTCAGAGTTAGCTACAAATCTTCTTATGACAGAGCTAGCAAATAGCAATTTCCAAGCTTATGTTTTGCATCTCATGTTTTTCTGGTCACAGAATTACTGTGAAAATCAGACCCTTCCTAACCCATGTAATACATGTATTTGTTACTGAAAACATGTCCTCTGAGATTCAGAATCCTACGCTGCTCTGCTAATGATACAATTCCTCAGATTGTGAATCATTAACTTATTTTTCTGTCTTCTAAAAAGAAGCCTAAGTGCTGGTCACGCAAGAGCAAAATAATTTCTAATAAATTCTAATAAACCTTTCTAATGGGAAAAATACCCTTTTGATTTGGTATCCACAGAAGTAGAAAAACAAATTGCATTTTACTTAATTAGGTTAAATGGCTTACTCAACCTGAAGGCTTCACAAATGTCTTTAACAAAGCAAACTTCTAGCTAATAAGAGTTTGATAACTTCGGGTGGCACTGAAGACAAAGGAGATATGGTCCCTGGTTTGTGTAATATATGAATATCATCATAGTGTCTTGATTACAATGTTGTAGTAATAAACCCTTCCTTATTTCTTAGCATTAATGGAGCTATGCTTTCAGGACACAGAGATGATTGTGTCTTAAAAATACAAAACCAGCAATATGACTGACATTACTGTACTGTATAGTAGGGAGTGAATAATTTTCAAATAATCCCTGATCTCCTCTATACACATCAATTCCTGTATTGGAAGGCTTCTGAAAGTGGGAGGATTGTCTTCTGAAAAATTATCAGAAAATATGTTCAGGATTTGTAAGACGTTAGCTTTGAGTAGGGGATTTTTGTGTTCTAAAAAATACTCCAGGGAGCTGATGTTGTGGACTTTGCTTGCCACTAGATGAAAAGTGATTTCCTTATAAAACTCTAATGTTTATTACCATAGGCAGGATTGACTTAATGACAAATGGATCTTCAAGTGGCCTGAAGTTGTATACATAGAGAGGAAAAGGATATACTCTGCCTTTTCCATCTGATCTTTCTGTTGAAGTGGGAAAGGTATCAATCTTACGCCTGTTAGAATGGTTACAAGCGGTTTGCTGGAGTTGGGTTTCAGTTAATGGCTTGCTTTGCTCTTGGTTCTCAAAGCTCCCTGTCTCCATTTCTTTCTGCCTGTGCTGCAGTGGAACAAGCCTACCAACTGTTAGCCTGATCCTGGCAGGAGAGTGTCTGCCCACCCTGTGGGCAGGGTGCCACCTAAGTGTACTGATTTGAAAGTAGAGAACAAAATAAAACCTGCAAAGGTGTGAGATATATCTTTCAATTGATAGCATGTTATGTTACCACAGGAGTAAGTCCCTGTATGAAAGGAATGATACTTGAATATCAGAACAAAATTTAAAGGGAAAGCCTTACGTCATTATAAGGCAACAAAAAACTTATCAGCACTGGCATAAAAGACAGGTTTCTTTATGGTTCTTTGCTTTTAACAAGGAGCATTTATTTTGTTTCCTTTAAGTATTGCCACAAGGCCAAGATGTCTAAAGTCAGCACAGGAAAGTCAGCAGGAACAAAAAGTGCTGTCCTCTAAAAGGAATCATAGTCACTCTTGTGTTTTAATCCCACCTCCATCTGTGGCCTGCAGCAAATCACTTAACCCTTCTGACTGTGTTCACCCAACTGTAAAATGGGGATAACAATACCTACTTACCTACCTCAGAGGAGAGTTGTAGGGATTAATTGGTTGATGTTTGCAAGGCACTTTGAAGACAGAAAGTGCTTATTTTAGAGCCTGTTGAAATTATTGGTGACACTGATCAGCTAAAATTCAAAGGGGACCAAACTCATTAAGGTTCTGATCTTCTTCCTCCATTTGGCTATGTTTATGGGTTAGCAAATCTCACTGCATGCGGACAGTTTATTGTTTGTTTGGAAGCAGAGTAGACTAAAAAGATGCTTTGAACAACTTTGTTAATCCTTTTAACAAACATGTCTTCATTTGCATATCACTGGAGCTGAAGGCCTTATCTTTGATGATTCTATAGCAAAACAGGGCTGGGGACATGTTGAAGTGGCTTTTCTCCAGAACCGTGGTCAGATCAGAATTATGAAAACTAAATGAAACCTACCTAATTATATCACAAGTAATTTATTTACTATAACCAGGTAGGATTTTGGCTTTTGTAGCATTCAGATAGATTTCTGTTTAGCTATGAGTTGTGTTTCTTATGGTGTTCTTTTACGCTGTAAAATTCCATTAGAATCTTGCTTACAGTTCACTTTGGATTACTAAGGACAGGACTTTGTTCTGTGGACCCATGCTAAGAGCATGCTATTTTCCAGTCTTAAGAGCATAAGGATAAAGTTGGAAATTCTAGTTCAGCATTCATGTACACACGTGTGCAGTTTCACATTTTCCTGATTTCTTAGTACATAGCTTTAGAGATACTGTTATACCTGGGACTGTGCATTGCTCCTCCTACCAGTGTAAACAGAACATAGCCACTTGGAGACTAATAGACTGAACAGGGCCCTGAGTGATCTGGTCTAGCTTCGAATCCAGAGCTTGCTTCCAACCTGAATTATTCTACGACTCAAAGTAGGTCCATCAGACCTCATACCTTTGCTTCTAGCAGCGCCCAGAGCTACCTGGATCAAACTACATCCACTTACATTTACGTACATTAAGGCCATTTGTTGTACACAATGGAAATAGCATTTTGATGTCGTGTTTCCGCCCTGTCAGGTTTTGTTGAATCTTTTGTTGAAATGGTGTCTGTGGAACAGTGTGCTTGGGATGTTGCAAAGTATGCCAGCACGTGCCATGTTTCTTTCATCATTTTCACACATTTCTTCCAATTCCTTTCTTAGGATGCAGTAGTAGGTATTGATTTTTCACATGCTGTGAGCTTGCTGAAACAATTTTTTTTCTAGCTCATTTGTTTGGTTTTAGCCCACTTGGTTTGTGTCTAAAAAGTGGCACTGAAAGCAGACTGGGAGCAACAGCTCTTCCTGTTTAGCTCAGTTTAACAGTCTGAAGCTGACAAATGTTGAAGTTTTATTGCAGCAGCTTTGAAGTAAAGTCTGTATGTATGGGTGCTGAACCTCAGCTTGGATACTTGTTTTTGAATCTGCGTGCCAGAGATTGCTCCTGTCTCTGCTTCCTCTCAAAACTGGTGGCTGAATCTGTTGTTCAGCAAGGAGGGAGGTCACTCAAATTCAGTGATGTGCATTCCCATCATTTCTTTCTTCTGGATCTTTTCTCCCAGTGTTTCCCTGAAAATTCACTTCAGAATTCCAAACATTTTGTTACTGCTGGAAGCCAGGTTTGCTATATGCCACTGAGATACGTCCTTTTTAATATCGGGAGGTGTAGGATTAAGATTGGGTTTACATTTTTTGAGTCAGTGCTTCCTACTTTGGTAATATAATTGATAGCATTTACTTAGTAGCTGTCCATCAGTTTGATGTCTGTTGAAAACATGACCCACATTTCTAAAGCAACTAAACTATCTCCACTAAATGCTGCCAGATTTTCAGTGCTGCAGTCAAGCCCCCAATACAGTACTTGCTTAAATACCATGAGTTGATGCACATATACAGCCTGCTATATCCATTTATTTATGGTCAAATATAAGGATGTAGATAAAGAGCTGTAGGAATCTTTATGGCAGGAACATTCCTTTCTCTGTTCATTAATTGCCAGTGAAATGAGCATGATATCACAGCTTAATATTTTGAGCTGATTGGATAAGAATAGTGGTATTCTTGTTGTTCTGAAAATTTGGTAGGTAGGATTTGGGGCCTGATCTTTGTAAATAATCACTGAGGTCACACAGTATGATTTCTTCTCAGTTATTAGTTGATCAATACCTATGAGGAGAACTGCTTGAAGAAATGATTGGGATGTTGAACCTCTGTTTCTGATTTAATGAGGAGGTAAATCCAATTTTTAGGCTAGCTTTTCCTGCATAAAGAGTCCTCCAGCTTTATGATATAAAGAGCTAATCTCTTACAACTGGACTTGCTAAACTTTCACCGTGCTGGTTCAAATTAATTTTTTGAAAGTGGAACACGCAACTTTGGGCAAACTTCTTGCTGAACCAGGCATCATCCACATAAGTGCCATAATGGCTGGAATGAAGACTTCACAAACATCAGGGCATGTGCTCTGGATGATTTGACAGAAGAGTCATAGTGTGCTAATGCCTGATCCAGATCAGATCTATACAGCTGGGTGATTCAGCAACCATATGTTATGAGGAACTGTGGAGTCCTCACTTCTACAAGAGAAGGTGAGGCAGACTGCTTAAGGAACATAAAGAATAGAAGATAATCATCCTAGAAAATAAAGAGCATTAGAAACCTCTTCCTGCCTTTCCCTTTTCACAAGAACTGCATTTGGCTCCTACATGGGCTTTTAAGGTGAAATAGCTGTGCTCCTCACTGCCAGGGAGAGAGGAACTCACCATTCAAACTCAGTTCTGCTCTCTTTTTTCACTCTCACCAGATTATTGCACGCATAGGAGAAGCATCTAGAAAATAATTGTCATGAATATTTGTACATGTGTGCTTATTTGTTCACACTTCAGTGTGCCTAGTTACGCATCAGCATACATTTAAAAAAATCTTCCCCAAACGTACATATAAACAGAGAACAGATAAGCATCAGTGAAGAAGAAAAGATGCCCTTCCAGCAAATTGTTGTCTGCATTTAGCTATACCATAGCCCTCCATGGTATAGCTGAGCAGAAGTACATGGAGTCTAGAAGCATCTATACATAGCAGTAATGGCCCAATTTAGCTTAACTTACATTTCAGACTTTTTCCATTACAAATTGTAGCCTAAGATCCTGTTCCTTCATTCATGAGTTCAGTGCAGCTGAACCCGAGAAGAAAGACTTTAGTCTCGAAATACTCACTTTATAAATGAATTTGTTATTCTAGGAAATTGCCAATATTTTAAGTATATGGTTCTATCTTTCTGAGGTTGTTTTTCAGTGCTGGCTGAATATTGTGAAAAACATACAAGAGGGGAATTCTAAAAATATTTCTAGGTTACAGTCTGTGTTCAGGACAGTCTGTACGAAGTGCTATTTTATCTTTTTTTTTTTTTTTTTAAGATATAAAAACAGGAAGGAGCCTTGCTACTTCTGAGGACCCTGTTTCTACCTGTCTTTTTCTAGAAAGATCTGTTCAGGTGCCAAGCAAGGGGCACTGTAACCATGGATACTTATACTCCATTTTCCCCTCTGGTTTCTGTGAAAAACTTGGTATGATGCCCAGTTTAAACCACACTCTGTGTTAGGTAATCATAGGCTCAGTATGTTCTTGGGTATTGTGGTTTTAAGTTTTCAACGGTTGCTCTGTGGTTTGAAAGCTGTGTTTTTTATTCCCTCTTCTTTTCTAAGCAACGATGTTAAAGCAAAGTTGCTTGATAACAATTATTCCACCAAAATGAAGTCTTTTGGAACGGAATGATTGTCATGTGGTTTAAAACTGAAACCAAACAAAGAAACCACTTCACTCTAGCATCATGTTTCAATGCAAAATATATAACATTTTCCTGAATTTGGAAAGAGACTATTCAATTTCTGGCATTTGTCAAAATGCACTTAGGACTTAGAAAAGATTTGATCTGTTTTTAACACGTTTCTTACAAGTCGGTCTTAAAAAGATTTCTATGTATGTTTTAGTGAAAGGTGGAATGCTTATTTTCCATGAAGTAGCCTGTCAATCCTCCTCTGCTGCTTTGATATAGATCTACAAAGGTTCTAAGTGTGGTTGAAAGAACAGTGTAATTCAGCTGAGGGGAGAAACTAATTATAGATTTTTCTCACCTTTCAAAAACATTGGAGGTGTTGAATAAGTGGACAAAGGCAAAGATACCCAATATGAATGAGTATGAATGAGCATATAGAAATGGAAAGTGCCCTACTGGATATGAAAGCAAAGCACAAGAAGTGCCATGTAATGAGATCAGAAGAACCATATCAGCTCCATCAGTTTCTGAAAGAAGTATATTGAACGAAAAGTCTTGAAACAGTTTTTAATAAATCTGTCAAAACCAGGACAATGTCATGTGACTATTAAACTGCAAACAAATGGCTTATATTTAAATAGAATAACATGGGCTACTATTGCTTTAATTGTATGACTAGCATGCAGAGATTTAGAACAACCTCTGGTGGGAAGGATATTTAAAAGTGTGGAAGTAAATAGAAAATAGAGAAAAAGGAAGTTGAATCCATAAAGATATATTGTAGTAGGACTACTTAATAGCTTTCATTGGTAATTAATTTTCTAGACAAAGAAAGTAGAGTAGATTCCACTTGTCTGGACTTTAGTAAAGCATTTTGTATAATGCTATTTGAGTGTTGATGAGCTTAGTTTGTTAAGCTAGACTGTGGGAATTAATGCAATATGTCTAATATGAATGAGGAAGTTTATAAAGGGAAATAACAATGAGGACACTGAAAGGGAAATAGTAGTCTACAGGAAGGCTCTTCAGTAGAGCTTTTCAAGGTTCACTGTTGGAACCAGTTACACTTACTGTTTTTCATTACGTTTGGGACAAAAACTAGTACGCTAGTGAAGTTCACTACCAGTGGAAAATGAGGTATCCCTGTTGATATCCCTGGGATATCCTCAGACATGACAGAAGGGAGAAATACATAAATATATTAGCCAGTTTCAGGATGAGTCTGAATTTCTTATATACGGCTGAGGAAGAGATATCCTTGCTTATTGCGTGTATCAAGTAGGGTATACTGAAGGGAGAAAGAAGTACTGTTGCTGCCATACAGAGTGCTGGAAAGGTGTCTTTTGGAACATTTTTTACAATTCTTAACCAGAAAAATGAGTTCAAGTAGAATAGGTGCAGAGAAGGATGAGCAGGGTGAAGTGTGGAATGGGAGCTGCCCCTGCAAGAGGAGACTGAAAGAGCTTCTTAGTTCACAAAATGAATGTTGAAAGGGACAATGAAGCACGATAGTAAATACCTGAAAAGGAAAATAAATACTTGGACCAGTGTTAATGCACAAATGATTGGATGTAATATCGTGGTGAATATACATTGTGAAAACATGAAAAAGTTTTTAACTGTCAGAGGAACAAGCTTTAGGAACAGTTTCCTAATAAAAGAGAATTTTAAACAATTGACTGCTTTGACAGATTTCTGGGACTTGTTGACCCTAGTTCCCATTATCCTAGGTTCTGATCTGAAATTCTGTTCCTTTGATAGCTGCAATGTCTGTGAAAGTTAAAATATCACATACCTGATGAATACAGAATCTAAACATTTGTGTAACTTTTATACTATGCATTATTGTTAAATTCATAAGAGTCATGTTCCTTTCTTTAAGGTTTCAGGTGCTATTAGGGTAGCAAGATCAATTTTATGTGCGATGGAAATAACTGCTGAGAAAGTACCCTTCTGGTGCCTAAAGACAAAGTAGTATTGAGTAGTTCATAAAATCCTTATTTTGCTCTAAGAGAGAAGCAATTTTCAGCCACAAATGTCAGATTTTAGTGTCCAGGCCATGAATCTATGCCAGAGCTGGTAAGCAAGACTCTGTTGACCAATACAGCAACTATACTGCTTGTACCAAGTGTAAGTATTTGTTCCTTGAAAATATGGATCTTAGTCGTTTTCTGTACTGCTGTTTATCACAGAAATCAAAATCACTAATTCACTAGTTCCTGACTGCCTGTGCAAGGGCCACTGTTGTAGAGAAGATTCAAGAACAGCCAGGCATAACTGAAGTATTAGTCTTTGAATAATAGTCAAACACAAACAATTCAAATTTTATTAACAAAAACACAGAAAAGCCCTTTCATCATCTCTCTGTCATATTGCCAGTGGAAGGTGGTTTCCTACAAGAAAGGTAGGAATCAAAGGCAAGAAGAGGCAAGTAAAAGCAGAATATAAACACACAGAGCAAGAATCTAGGGTTTAGGAGAAGGTCAGAGCCTGACGTGGTAAAAGCAAAGTTTAATTGTGGTTTTATACTTACATTTTTAAATAAGTTCCCCACTGAGGGAAAAGCTGCTGTCTAAACACCAAAATACTTTGGGTGCATTGTGTTAGATAGTAGGGAATACAACCACAATCACAAATCCATTGGCAAGTTGTTTTGTTGGTTATTGGAATTGTACCTTGGATTCTACCAGAATATGTCTTTTAATATTAAATGCTCTGTAGAATCTGGGTGTGCATTCATGTATGTTCTTATGAATTGGATGTGCACAATGAAATAGAAGTAATGTAATAAAGAACAGGTTGTCTTTACTTATAGATAATGTCTAGTTGATTGCAAGGCAAAACTTCTTACGCTCCAATAAGACAGAGATGGACAGGAAATGGCAGTGAGTGTTTGACTGGCCTCATGCTCATTCTTTGTTCTAAAGTCCCTGAAAAGACTCTTAGTTCTGGGTAACAAAACACTGGTAAGTCTGCTTGGGATTCTTTGCAATATTCATTCCATGGAAACTGCTTTCCATACAGGTAAATTTCTTCTCAGAGAGACAGCTTGTGAGCAGGGCCTACAGAACAAAGCTAGAAAGGGAGTTTAACTTAGTGGTAAAGGATAAAAGGGAAACCTGTAAAAATAAGACTGTATATACAGTGCTTGTACATGTAATAATGAAATAAAATCCTTGGTACAATCATTCCAGAATAGCTTGACCAACAGACATGTATTTCATACATGAAATAACAGAAAGATCAATATCAGCTCAATTATTTACTTGCAAGTGCTAGTAACAGAAATGTAATCTCACTTGGAGCCAGTCTAATTTATGCATCTGGCTTTTCAAAAAAAGCAATGTGGTGAATTATGAAAGGAGTATGGAAGCAAGAGCAACCTGGATCGTGGTGGTGTTCTCAAGGTGGAGAAATCACCTTGAAGTTAACAGCTTTTTATTTGTGGACTGAGAGCTGAATTTGGAAAAGTTAGGTTAAACTGCAAAGAGGAGTGGCAAAGAAGGAAAGATGAACAATAAGTTCAGAAGAAGCAAACAAATAGGAGTAGAGACAGTAGGGTCATTGAGGGACAAAAGCATGAAAAGATGGTGACAGATGAAGTTGATAGTCCCTCTTTTTTTTTATTTTCAGTTGTCAGAAAACCATAGAAAAGCAACCTTATCCTGGTGGATAGGAAAAGGTGAAGATTTCTCAGTCAAGGAGCAGGTCTGTTTGAATTGCTGCAGGCTGAATAGAATGACAAAAGAAAATGCAGAGGAAAATGGGGGCCTTAGGGGAAATTTGTCCTAGCACAGTAAGGACGGGGCTAGTACCGGATTCACAGAGGCTTATTTATCATCCAAGGAAAAAAGACAGGAGAAAGAAGAGAAAATAATGGACTCACTTAAACTTTATTTCTGTGAGAAATATTTTAAGTACAAATAGACACACAGTTTTTTATTAATACATCTTCATGTGTTTGTGCTTGTGTCTGCTCTAAAAAGAAAGGAATGCAATGCTTGTGAAAGCGTAAGGCTGGGGGCTTTCAAGACAGGAAAACCTGGTTTATTCCTAGTGCAAGTAGAGCTCAACAAGTAGAAGTCAGATACAGATCACGTTATAATTTCTATCTCTTGCTCTTAAATAGCAAATCTCTTTATCTGTTTGTCCATCATGTTGTTAATAAAACATCTAAAATGTATTTTTATCTCTATCAGGTAGCAATTTTCTTTCTCTACTATTAAACAGGAAAATTTTGTGGATTATTCCTCTGGTTTCTTGAATGCATATGCAAGTACACATACACATATGCAAACATACACAGCTATCTGCCCTTTGACTGTGAAATGGTGTGGAGGGGCAACTCTTTTTTTAAGCGTTACAGCAGACAACCTGTAGCATATTCCGCACTGAACCACACGACAAAGATCCTCCAAGGACCAAAATAATCACCACAACAACTGACCAAATATCATTTTATTGGTTTTGCTTACAGGTATTCCGTAGACGGAGGGCTTTATTCTTTGTAGAGTAGTGCTATAATAGCCCTGCGGGTCACACCAGTCTCATTCCTAACCATGAGGACCTACCTACAGAATAAAAAGAGTTTATTTAGTTCTTTCTCTGCAGTAAGTCAACAGCATGTCATTTAGGTCGAAGTGTAAGATGGGGCCACTTGTCCATTAGGAAGTGGAATGAAACCGCTAATTCATTTTATGTAGACTACAAAACAGCTGCCAGACAGTAATAATTTTCAGTCAGCGCTGACCTGGGGTAGATTTAACAAGTGACCTAGAAATGGAAAGCTTGGTAGGCAACTGCAAATCCCCTGAGTTATTTGAAAAGACATGCTTCTAAAAGATTTAGAAATGTATAATTTAGTAAGGGACAGACAGTATGTTTTAATTAATACGCTTGTATTTTTCCAAGTCGGATTTTCTTTTCCAATTTACTTGTTACTGTCATTTATATCAGAAAACAATGGATGTAAAATACTACTTTGTAAGAATAGTTATGTTTCGTATCAACTTTGCATGAAATTAAATTAACTCATGAACAGGAAAGTGATACAGAATAAAGCTCTTGGAGCACATGTTTGCATTCATGAAAGTGAGTGAAAATGCCAGGAGTAAATGCAGAGCATTTTGAAATCAACATTCATTGGTTGTCCCTGTCAAGGGAGGTTCCCATCACTGGGTAATGAGATGGTTTCAGGGCAAGGGCATGGGCAAAACATGAGTAACAGGGGGATAAATTATAAAATAATGAATGGCCTACAGAAAACAGAGGAGGAACTTACTGTCTTCTAATTTTACATGACTAAAATAAGGGGACAGTCAATGAACTTAAAATAGTGGTGACCTATTGCTCCTTTGGCTGAGGAAGCCACACAGCTGGTGTGCCTGGGTACCAGTAGCAGAGGGAGGTCACTAGCCAGACGTGTTGTGTGGGCTGCTACAATTTTCAGATCACTGAAGCTGAAAATGTACAGCGATTCCGGAAAGGAAAAGATGCTAACATGAATATTGTTATATCCAGAACTGTTACAATCTGTAATATCTGCTTCCACGGTAGTAAGTTTCAGGCAGACAAGGGATATATGACTATTCACTTTTCTTTCTTTTGTTTTTTTTTCTGGTAGGGTTAATTTTCTGGTGTTTTAGTTCCCTAAATTGTTTCATTGTGGAATTGGAGCCCATACAAGGGAAGTGGTGGGATTGTATCGCTAGGATAAAGACTGACATTAGTGGGACAAACCATTAGCTCTTCTTACCAGTAATGTAAAAAGGCACTTTTAGAGATGCATGGAAAATATAATGTCTGGCATGGGGGAAAAACCAAAACATTTGTGCACTGGGCTGGGTAGGGGAAGTTGCTTTTTTTACTGCTGGTTGCTGTCAAATGAAGGATACTGAATGATATGTGCTAGGGTCTAATACAGTGTGGAAATTCCCATATTTCTATTGACATAAAGCACAACATTTTAATTTACCCAGAGAGGAACTACGCTCCAGTCCTTACTACATAGAACTTGTCAGTTGGGACTCCGGGGTTTTATTAATGGCTTTACCTTTCATGTGCTGGATGACTCCAGGCAAGCCATTTAGCCGCCACTGCAACAGCTTAATGCGTTTAAAAATGAAGATAACAATGTGTGTGCTTGAATCCAAGAAAACCTGGAGTATTAGATGATCTCATATCATATGGGTCAGGTTAGGGAATATGTACGTAAGTTAATATTTCTCAAGTTAGGTGTCTGTGGGGTTCTTTTTTGGTTTAAAAAAGCAAACCAACAGACCCCAACATCTTTGGGTTTGATCTGTTGATAAATGTAATGTCAAATTACCTTACACTGACTGTGACAGTGCTGTGCCTAAGAATGGAGGAGAAACTACTAGTGTGGCTTGCTCAGCCTCCTGTCACAGATGCAAACTTACCTTACACTACCTCACATTTACTACAAGGCATTACTCCCCAAAGGCTGACCATGCACACCTTTTTCCTCTACTAAATCAAAGTGATCTGTTGTCTTATTCCGTGTCTGTCATGGATCTATCTACTCATTTTCTGAAACTGCAATGTGTACGAAATATTTTTCTTTTACTTCCAGCCAGCAAGAAACTTTTAGTCATGTTATTTTGGGCTTTTTGATGGAAATAGTGAGTTTTGCAGTTTTCCCCATAGATGCTGAGGTTGTTGACCTCTATTGAAAGAGTTTGTGGGATAGCTGTGGAGCCATTTCTGTCTTCTGCACACCTAAATTTTGCTCTTGATGTTGACAGTTTCATAGTTCCAGTAGGATAGAGCTGTCATCAAGGGAAGTTGAGATCACACGACATGAAATGGTCCCTCATTTAAAAGACACTAAAGGAGAGTTTTGGACATGGAGAATGATTAATTTAACCTAACTGAATGCCCCCAATGAGAGGAATGCAGACGACAGAACATGCAGATAGTGATGGTCTTCCAGTGGTTTGCATTGGTGTGAAGATTTAATGAAATATGCTTCTGAACGTTGATTACACATGCAGGCACAGAAAACTGGACTCTTAGATCATTAATTCTATGAATTTCTATCGTAAAGTTCTAATGAATTAGTGAAGAGCAATTCTTTCACTGATCAAGGTAGAAAAGGTTTCACCAGCCGTGAGTTCATAGGTAGGACATACCACACCTTTTACTTAGGTTTGTGTTTTGGTTTTAGTATTGACTCTTTGCAATCCAAACAGAAATGTCTTTATCTGGGGTTAAAAGGAATGTTTGCCTGGACTAAGTTACCAAGATAGGGGCAAATAAATTAGTAGCTTAGGCAGAAGCCCCCTTATTTGCAGTATGCATTCAAACTGAATGACTTCGGTATTAACAGTGCCCATCTACAGTTGTTTGCCAAGGGAGTTACCCATCAGTTGGTTAGGGAAAAATTCTGAGTCTTCTGAGAAAAGAAATGTAGGATATTTCCTTAAAAATATAAATGAACTTAAAAATAATAAGGGGCAATGAACAGAGCAGAGCTTTGCAGAGTGAGAATTTTCAACTGGCATAATTTGAAATGGAAAATTAGAAATGTATGTCAGTTGTGCAGGGTGACTGCTATGTGTAAATTAAACACTTATTTCCCAGAAGCAGTAAGCAATCAGGAAATCTTGACTCCAAATTCATTGACCTAAAAATTGTAAATAGTTCCGATATACTGTGATTTGTTAAATACAGGGTAGCAAAATACTTTAAATAAATATTATCAAACAATATTCACATCTTTAGGTATTTATGGTGATATTTAGAATGCTTAATGAGCATTGGATGCAGAAGAGACTTATATTTAAACAGAAGGTACGTGATCTTGGGAAACTTTCAGTGCATGCATACTCTGTGAAACTCCATTTGACAGTTTATGGTAAATGATCTTGACATGAATAGCTATGAATTCAGAATATAGTTTAATGAACTGGACCCTGGGTTAGCATCTCTTCTCTTAAACCCTGAAAATTAAGAAATGTCAAAACAATGACTTCTGATAATCCCCTCAAATAAGGCTTAAATTCCTGAAGTGATTCCCTTGCTGAAGTAGCCGCTTTGTGTAACAATGAGCCTTATACAAAGGCTCCCTAGGGCAGGAAGATAGGCAGGATGCAGGCTTGAAAGTTTGCTGGCCCAGTCAAGATTTTTTATAGCCTTGGGCTACACAGCACCAGTTAATTTGGGGAACTGTTTAACTGACTTTTATTTATACAATGTTCCTCTCTCTGTATTTAGCTGAAAACTCTTGGCTGTGCCAGTTGGCATCACTGTAGCACTTCTAAAATAACTAGAAAGCTGGAATCAGTGAATCAGTGTTGCAGGTACAAGTATGGGAGAATAGAATGAAAACAAATAAGTGAAATTGAGTTTTTGAGTAATTTTCCTATTCCTCTTGCTATAGCTGCCATGGTTTCTCTGCAAAGCAGTATCCACCTACCACTGACTACTCAACACTGCAGCTCCACAATAAAACCCCCTGTTCCTCCCTTTGTTCCTGCCCCCTCAGTCCTCCATCCTGAAAAATCCCCTCCAACTTAACAGTTCATTCTGAAAGCAGAAGGAACTACACGTTATACCAAAATGCTTTTGAAAAGGCCAGTAATTAGTAAATACATCTGTACTGTTTGATGGATTTCTATACAGAACTGGGACCCACTGAAGTTTTGTTTGTGTTTGTATCTCTCAGAGATCTGTGTGAACATGCTAGAGTGTGATGTTTATAAGCATCTTTTGAAATGGAGAGTTACTTTATTTGAAAGATCACACTGCGTGTGACCAGTGACCGTTTTATGAACACTCTTCAACTTGAATACAGCAAATGACCAGTCAAGAGGGATGGCTTGTATCCTACATTTCTAATTTAAGGGATTGTCTCTAAAAAAAAAAAAAAGAAAAAAAAAAAAAAGAAAAAAAAAAAAAAAAAAAAAAAAGAAGTAACATCTCACAAGTACATGCATATTGGATTTTATAAACGTACAAACTAATAACTCTGACCTTTAACACAAGCGCAATCTATTGTCTTGCTAAAGGGAGGTCTGTTGCATTCTTGAGAGTAGAAATTTCCAAGGGAAAAAAGGTGCAGTGAGCAGGATCTCCTTTCCTACCCTTAATAATTGCAGACCCACGGGTCTCGCTCATGTCTAAAACTAAAGCCATAACACGGTATCACAGGAGAGCAGAAGTTGCCAGTACCTGCCACGGATGGCACCCTGGGTTCTCTGGTTCATGGTGAGTACCTTTTGTTGATTGGTGTAATCAAGAGGCAGTTGGTGACATCCAGTGATGTCCCAAACCTCCTGCACTCTGCTTTGGTACTTTTTCTGGTTCTTATCTCAAGGCTTTCCTGTGTTTTGTTTTGACTTCATGTGAAAACTCGTTTCGACTTAACCCTTGAGCTGAGTATTTCTTAGTTTAATTTATATTTATTTATTTATTTTCTCTCACTCTGAACAATAGTAGAAGCAAATTTCATACGATCATTTCTCTGGCACATAAATCTTTGTTAAAATAACATTTCCTCTTTCCAAAAAAGCTGCTTTTTTTTTTTTTTTTTTGCCACTGCTTTTCAAAGGCATAAGAGGCATCTAGTCAAAACCAATCTGCTTCCTTATGGGAACACATCCAGCTCTGTCTTCTCACTGTATAATGACTTCCTGCCACACTCTTACCCAGTAATGCTTTGAACCAGATTACATGTCTGTATGCATGAATTGATCCCTTTGCTTGGGTTCCTACAGAATCTCAGTGATGAATATTTGTCACAAGGCAAACTAGAATAATAACTAGTGCTCTCATTAACTTTGCTAGTGCTCTCATTAACTTTGCTTGCCACCTGAATGGATTGGTACTTTAGTCAGAGTTTAGTTGGTCTGGTTATAAGCAGCATACACAACCTTAAACAAACCACCTGATTTCATATCTGTGAGATAGGTCCCCGGAAATCTTAGCGTCACACATGAGCAGATGCGGTGTGCGTAAGAGCACAGCAGATCAAGGAGTTTTTATGGAGTGGGTGCTCTCCTTTAAGCTTTGATTAATTTTTAAGATTGATTAGAAGAAAGTAACTCAAGTCCAGAGAACTTGAATCACATGACAATGCACACTTAAAACCAGGTTTGGTGAGAACACGCGCACAGTAAAGTCTAAAACTAATGCAAACTCCACAGGCAAAGCTTTCTCTTTTTTTTCTCTCTTATTTAAAAAAGAAGAAATTGAATTCAAGATGTGACACTGATCCTTACATAATTGGAAACTTTTTTAAAATGTGGGGTTTCACAAAAACATCTGTATGCCTACCAAAGCCTTCTACTTGCAGCAAATGCTTGGGGGTTTAGGACCAATGGTGCGGTTTCTGTTCTGTTTCTTTTCTTGTGAAGTAATTTCCATATATTTTTTAAACGATTAAGATAACTCAGCTTGTCTATGTGGTGGATATAGTTATTTTTTTGAACCGTAAGTTTCCCTCTTTCTGACTTGCCTATGTTGACACTACAACCTTCATTTTTAACCTACACGAGGCTATTTTACAGTTAACATACCATCTAAGAAGTATGGTCTTCGTGTGCACAGTGCTTTCAGCTACGCGTTCTTTTAAAGGCCTTTGTTCTGTGAGCTATAGTATTCACGACTGCATCATTTATGGCATGCTTTATAACAATCATTGCATTAACTATTAGAATCGCTAGTAGTTCCAGTGAGACAACAGGAATAATCATGCATTAATAGAGGAATGAAATTTATATTTTTTATACCAAGAGAATTTGGAATAGTTAACTGTATAGCTGTTTGAGCTACAGGCAGCAAATGAGACAGTGTACAATGGTTACTGAAGTCGGTAAGAGATTTCAGATGTTGCAGGCCTAACGTGTAAGAACTCTGAATAAGAACCTACATTCCAGCAACATTTCTTATTGCAAGATTTCCAAGATTTTGATGAGAGCTCAGAACAAAAGCTTCTCTGTTCCTCCTGGGGTTTACGTCAACCAGTTGTCTTATTATTCCTGATACTTTGCCAATCATATTGTATGCTTTGAGAAAGGGATGAAAAAGCAGCTTTTCTCCTTTAAAGAGATTTAAACTTCAAAACCTTATTACTGTAGCTATTAATTGCAGAAGGGACAGGCTGGAATGCCAGCTATAGAGTACAGTAGAGGTACTGGTGACAACATTTTTGCAAGGTTCCACATAATGGCATTTCTGTATAATGATCTTAAGGTTATAGATGTTCCCATAAATTTCAGATTTATTATTTTTTATGGATAGGAGTGGAGTACAATGGATGGGAGGATGGGAATAGAAACAAATCCAGTATGATGAGCAATCTTTATTTTCTAGATTGCTTCCGTTTTCTGGCATTTTGTAAATATTGAGTGCTTGAATATACAAACTCAGAAATATTTGTATCACATTTTTTTCTCATGCAAATATATTTAATATGGTTGTTTGCAGTAGCCTTAAACATTAAAGCAATGCATAGTCTTCTATGCATTAACTGTGCTCAAAGAGAGTATGCCTAGGGGACTGAAATCCCAGGAGCTGCAGCTATTTTTTTTGGGGGGGGGAATGTACTTTTATACTTGTATTTGCAGAATAGCTTTCTCTGAATAGAAATGCATTATTTGCATTTGCATTGTATTGTACTTATAAATATCCTTTTACACAAGTTTCACAGAGTGACAGAGAATATCCATTTGGAAACCTGTTTCCAGCTCTTGATCTGCATTTTAAAATTTCATTTTCTAAAATTTCTATTTCCTTTGCCTGGATATTTCCCAAGAAATAAATGGGATTCTGTCCACAGATGCACAATTACAAACAGCCCTTAAATTGTTAATGTGTTGCCAAATAGGCTAGCAAAAAATGCAGCAAGTTTCCCTGGTAGCCTAATGACCTCTACACTGTACACCGAAGACATTTATTTCTTGCCTTAGAAGTCATGGGTAAAGTATGTGTTTTGAAATGTTTGTCAAATGAAACTAATCCTCTGGCTTAATGGTGAAGAAGAGGTGCAAGTGACCTTCAAATGTCTCTTTCACTAGTAGTTTTGCTTCTGTTTTCTGTGCAGTTGAGAAATCTTGATTGATCCATATGTCTTTGAGTTTTCCACGGGTGAAATTTCTCAGGTTGCTGCCAGGTTATTTCCTTATGGACTCAGTATTTTCTTAAAAGTTATTTTTTGCAGTCATTAGCTAACTTTCACTTAATCAAGCCTTCGATTTAAAGAGTCTTTGAGGGAATAAAACTCCACTGATTGCTTCCATTTTTAAAATCAGCATTTTAAGTCACATTTGATGGCTTTACCAAGGCAAAATTGCCACTGAACATGCTCAACGCAGCAAGTAGTTCTGGATTCACTATATTTTCTTGACTAAAGGCTTCAGAATTGCATTTATTATTATCATTACTGCTACCAGTCTTGATTGTCCTATAAGGTCACAGTTCATAACAAAAAGTGGTATTTCCAAAGCTTCAATCCATGCATATCACAGTCTGAACCATGCCAACTGAAGAGGAGAAGCTTTCAGTGATTTTGATCTGATGTGAGAAGCGTCTTCCCAGATCTTCTGTATATGGGCATTTAGCATTGTTGGTATTATGTTATCTGAGACATGCTTGAAGTTTTAGCATTTTTCAGTGAGAAAACTATCAAATATACCAAGTGAACTTTCACTCAGTTTATGGCCATTTAAAAAATTTGGTTATCAGTACTGCCCAGAGTCAGAAATGAAACTGAAAGCTGGCTCCTGGGAGAAACAGTCATGTGGAATCAAATCTCTTTTTCCCAGGGCCTAAACCAAAAACATGCTTAAGTGCTGAACAATGAAATTAGTTGTCCCCCAGAAAAGTTCTGTGGATAGCAGGAGGTGAAAGTGATCCACAGACCACTAACAGAGCTGAGAATACAGCCTTGGCCAAAGATACCATTGCATCTATTTTCTAATAGTGTTCTCAATGGCAGTTGCTTATTTAACACATATACTTTCTTCATATAGCTACTTATAGCTTTTTTTGGTTTTTTTTTTTGTTGTTTCTGTAGAGACTACGTTGTTTTATAATACACACTTTTGATGTAACATACAGCAAGATCACTCCTAATTTAGGAGGACAGCTTTTGATAAGTATAAAAATGTTTGGTTTGCTATCTGATACACCACATACATATAAGGATCAACAAAAATCAGAAAAATCTCAGTGGGGTTCCCCACCAGCAGCCACAAGGCTGGTGTTTGCATAGCTGATGGCAAAAACACATACATAAGACCACGGAAGTATTAACAGAATTCTAAGGATAACCGAAGTTGTGATATCATGCTTTTTAAATCTTTACACTGTTCTATAAAACGCTAGAAACAAGCAAAGAAATTGGTTTATTACTGCAATAAATTAACCTAAAAGAAAGACTTAGAAGCCATGGGTCTGAATCATAATGTTGGTATTAATGGCGAAGGAAGGCAGTGTTCCCTGTGTAATACTGCAAGTTTCTAAAATATGAAATGTCATGCTCGCGCTGTGTTTCAGAGAGGGGAGATAAATGGAACTACATAGCAGGAAATATGAGGGACTAACAGAATCTGGTACAAGCACTGTATAAATTTATAAAGGTTAAAAAATGCTATCACCGTAGAGAAGATTCATCATAATTAAATCTAGGGAAAATGAGGTATTTGCAGAGTTTATTTCATTACATTGACCTTTTTATCTTACACTACTTAAAATGTTGTTGAGGACTGGCAGAGGGCATGTTGCAGAAAACAGGATCAAAGGGAAAGGTTTTGCTCTGAGACCTTATTCAGTGGAGAGGAAGTGTATGAATAGTATTGAACTCTTAGGCAGCATTTTTATTTGTATATACCTAAATGCTTCAAGAAGGAAACCGTTATCTGTTTCACAGAATATGAGATGGACACACGGAGTTCACCAAACAGTGTCGTACTGAAGTTTATGAAGGCAGGAGCAGAACTGAGAGGAAACTCTGGATCTCTTTAACTCCATCTCAGGACAACACAAAAGGTACGTATTTATATATTTTTAAGTGGCTGTGTTATCTATCATATTTGACTCTCTCCAAAAATAAGTTCAGTTATCTCTTGATTGCATAGCACCACATTTTCTGTTGTAAATTTTGATAGCATTAATTATATTGGTGCAATTAATTACGGGCAACTTTACATAAACAAGAAGCCAGGTTACAATTCCATTGCGTTTGATAGGAGTCTTTAGGGGACTGCTGGTATGGGGTCAAGTAAACCTCCTCTTCTTATTTTTGTTATTATTATAGTTACTCTTTGTCTGGGTAGTGTCTGCAATGTTCTGGGCAATTTCCCAACATAAAAGAAGGCAATATTTCCTTCCCTAAGAGGTTACATGATTAAAAAAACAGACAAAAAGATAAAGAGTCGAAAAGGTCAGAATACAAACCATTAGTGCTTTAGCATCTTGTCACATTTAGTGCGTTTACCGAGTCACTGAGCAATCTCCAAGAACCCCACTCTGGCCATAATCAACCTAAAAGAAAGGTCATCCTATTTCTAATAATTTATCCTGTTTGTGGGCAGATGACTGTTGCCCATTTTAAACAAAGTTATCTTTTTTGCCCCAGCTGTTGGTTTGGGACGGTACGATGCAAAACGTAATGTTTAACTAGGGTTTAGACATACAACTCCTACTGATGCTGAACCACTCATCTATACTGCTCCATGCACAGATCTTCTAGGATCTATACATTCTGGGTCGGTTTTTTAATATGTGAATTGGTGCTCATGTATTAAAAATCCAAATCAGTGCCCAGAGGCAAAGCTACACATACAAGCAACAGTTAATAATCCAGTAAATAACACTACAAAAGAAAGACACATTAAGGAGTCAAATATTATAGAGATTAGTAATGGGACAGATTGTCTAAGTCTTTTAAGTCCCAAGTTCAAATCAAATTTAGGTCTGTATAAGCCAATGTTACTTTTTGACTTTTTTTTTTCACAAATCCTATAACAAAGACATTTACTTATCTTAATTTGTATGCCTACATCACAAGAATTATTACTTTAATAAAAATCTTGTTTTAGCAGACTTCATAGATGCCCTTAATTTACTGTTGACTGCATGTGGAGACTTGGAAACTCTTAACATCTGTTTCTGGGGGATTCTACCTGTATATAGACTTCATCAGATGGCTTACCATCCTTACAAGCACTATACTTAGCTAAAAAAAAGTTGTTTATAAAATGCAAGTATCAGAACAGGGCCAAAACCAGAAATTACGATTATTGTAATAATAATAAGCTTGATGTTTTTTGGAAATTCAGAACTCAGCCAAATATTTTTATATTATTAATTAAATATATTTTTATCTAGGATTACATTAATTACCCATATTAGCTGTCTGTTCTCTAATACAACCGTTAAAACCTCTTGATAATGATATAAGTTAATTAGAGCAACCTACTTTTACCACATTATTCTATTGCTATACCTTTAGCTGCCATAAAAGATACACTTTCTTCTGTTGCAACACACATCAGATGATAGATAACACCAGAAGCAGCAAGAAATAAACATCAGAAAAGAACAGTATGCTTATTATCAGAGTACTGCACAGATAAAATCTAACAAACACAGAAGACTGGAAGAGGGGAAAGAGATCTTCCTAATTGCTTTACAAGCAGGGTTAGCAAAAGATGCCTGATAAAAAAATTTACAAACTAAGTACTCCAAGGCCAGGTTAAAAATGTATAGAAATGTAAAACAATAAAGTAAGCAAAATAGTAGAGAAAAAGGAAAAGGAAAATGACAGCATTTTAATGGTGATGTTTTTACTTGGACTGTTTCTCGTGTGAGCTAATTATTTGTAGATTTGAAATACATTTCTCACAATGAGTGTTTTGCTGTTATTTGTTTCATTTTAACTGTTCACTTCTCATTTGTTAGAATCTTTATCGACTAGGGGCTTCTCTAAACTGGAATAAAAATTGTTCTTTTAAAATATTGTGACTGCTTGTAACAATTGCCATTTTTTTGGTACTATCACTTCTTGCTCACTTACTGATTTATTTTTTTTTAATTCACCTTCTATCTAATGCTGAGGTTTCACAAACATTTTATGAGAGGGTCAACTGTAGACTGGCACAGAAAGGGATGTTTTCAACTCTTCAGAAACTGTCTGAAAACTAAGTCTTTTCAGTGTTAGTTTTCAGTAGGATCAGTGAACTGATCTTGTTTATCCTTTGGCTGTATGATCTCTAGAGCCCGCAGAAGGGAAGTGGTGGGAACATGCAGCTGGAGATAAAAGGAAGTTGGATTGCCCTGTTCAGGAGCAGTGCAGTCTTAGATCAGCTTAAATTGACTGTGAAATCTCACTTTTAGTAGAGGGGGACATTTACTGATTTACAGAACAAGAACATTCATACTAATGTCTGATTTCTGGCTTGCATAGGTTTCAGTTTACAGTAACTTTACTGGAGTGAGTAGACTTAAAATAGTAGGGAAGTGCTAGGAATAGTTTTTAAATTGGCAAAACTGTTATACCCTTCATAAGAAGGCAGTTCATGTCTTCAGTGAAATACTAAGCAACTTTTTCATTCCTTTCATTTCAGCTTTTACATTTATGTCCAAGTTCTGATGGGGCTGTGGGATCCACCCAGGCTGACTTGTCCCTTAATCCATTTGCTTAAAAAATCAAAAAAACAAACATGGAAACGTGTGTAGCAACTTTCCCAATGACAGTCTGTGGATCTGCTGAAACAAACCTTCTCATAACAGTTATGTCTGTGCTCTGCTCTTTCTCATTAATTTGTTGTAGGTAGTGAACATTACCATATATTTTATTTCAGTAGACAGCTCTTAGTAACTTACTGTGAGGGTACAGGAGGCACTAATAGTCCTCAATGGGACCTCTACACCATGGGCACCCCTGAGCCAGCTCCACTCAGGGCCTGATGTCCCAGCCTGGCCTCGGTCCTTGCCTCTGCCACACACTTGCCTGCTGCCCTGGGGTGTCCCAGCTGCACCCCAGCCTGTCTCACTCTCTCGGGGAGGAGCTGAGCCAGGCCCTGGCTGGTGCTTTTAAATAATGATGACTGTTGTAAAGCAGGCAGCAGTTTCAGCTAGTCAACTGTATTGTAAATCAATATCAATCACAGAAAATAAAGGAGGCTCTGCTGGTTGTCCCTTGGTCTTTTAGGTTTGCCATCTCATGTTTTTTTCTGGGGAGATTTGTTTTCATAGTGATTTTGCATGAAACTAAATGTGTATTTATTACATTTATTAAATGTGCCCCAAATTACCATTGGCCAATCAGTAACTATCTGATACAACTATTTCTAGCAGTCAAGAAATTAAATTGATAAGTGGGCAATCTCTGTGGTCAGTAAAGTTTAACATTTAATGAAATTATTGAGATGTCCTTACTGTGGTATTGATTTTCTTATAAAAAGTTACTGTTGGAAGCATAATTTATGCTATTTTAACTGGGTTTCTCTTTACACCTAAAATACACTTTCTCTTAGAGAAGATTTTGCACAACATTGATATTTCGCATAGATATCTTCCTCGAGTAGTCTGAGATTTCTTTTTGTTCTTAAATGAGGGAAAATTCTTTGTCTGTCACTCATCTTTGAAACAGAAGCAACACTTGAGTGAGAGCTTCCCTGTCACCTTCTCGTGTCTCCTTTTGTTTATCTGACACTGTTGTGAGACATTTGGAACCCTCCAGCTCAATATAAAACATTTGCTTGGCAGGTTGGGCCTCCTCTTCCTTTGATGGATACAGCACATGTGAAAAGAGTTGTTGGACACATCTGATCTTGTCCTATATACCTGGGAAGCACAGCTCTTCTGATTTAATAACTTATAAACATTCTTCTCCTTGTCATTGAAAAAGGGCAGGTCCAAACTCTGTCTACTGAAAGCATTTCAGTCTCAAATCAGAGCCAAATAACATAGTGCTGCTGTTCTCTAAGCATTGTTGTTACATACTTGGTACTTCACATTTCTGCTCATTCTCTCTGTTTTCTGATGCTCTTTGCTGGGATTTGAAGCCAGCTCTGAAGTGTTCTTTGTGCTGTACATATGCCCAGGAATAGTCTGTTCCATTTCTGACAGAACAGCAGAAGCAAAAGCTTTTCTGTTTTCTGTATTTAACAAAGATTAGTTTCTGAATGTTTACATAATTCATTATGGGGAAGGATGCAGAGAGAAATAAAATACGGAAGACTCTATGAGGTCAGGAACTTAAAAAAATTCAGAGATGCATATATGCACTTGTATGTTTATTCATTTTACATAAGGGAAAAAGGTGGTCAGAGCTGCTAAATTCATTAAAAATGCCATCGGATTTTATTTTCATCATGATTTGTACAGATGCACAACTAAAACTTGAACTGCTGTTGCTCAGTGCGTGGAAAAGCACCTATTCCCATGATTTTGAGTAGACAAATCTATACCTGGCCTCTTGCAAATAACTTTTTTCTACTCTAAAGATTTATATTTTGCCTGAGACTATTCTTCAAGCTACATGTAGCAGAACTGCTGTGATCCTAGTTCATGGAGAGCAGCATTCTGAGAGACTGAGGGACATATCAGTAAAATGCACTAAGAGCTTGTTTGCACATCTGCTAGTTATCGGATTGCTCCATTTGGTCAAGTGATGGACAGGCATGTCTGTATAGTTTGAAGATGCTGGCTTATGAAAAAACCCATGAGATTTTCCTTCAGAATCCGAAAAGGGGCTGTGTACACTATTGGCACTGTCCAGCATGAGAAGTGTGATGATGCATCACAGTAAGTGCCACTACAACAGGCTGAAATCAGCTTTCACTCATGACAGTTTGCAGATACCAGGACCTGGGTGTTGAGGTAGAAAGACTGAGTGCAGGTGGAATTCTCTTGCCAGTGAGTAGCTCAAGGCTTACAGCAAGAAGTAACTGCGAGTGGCCTGACAGAGTTGTCTGTTGCACACACTGAACTTGCTGTTAAGATGGGATTTGTTTTGATAGTTTGTACATTAGAGATAGCAAAATAATACTCATTGCTTTTCTGAAGTATCACAAAAGCTGACAGCCACCAGTAGTCTAAAGTGTATGTAAATACATGTGCATGTATATGGATAAATAATGAACCATACTGTATGTGCATGCTTGAAGATAAATAATAGATGATACTATAATGTAATGTAGCTATCTGTATGTGGTATCTTAGTGTGTTTGCATATGTGCAAAAGCCTGCCCTGAACTATATAACCATAATGAATTGTATCTAAGCCATCCTGATAGTGTACGAGAGGAAATCAAATATTTATATTCATACAGAGTGCTGCATACAATGACCTCAAACCTCTAAGACAATTCTACTACTAAATAGATCTGAAATCTATTATCTGTGTACCTACCAGTACTGAACCAAGACTCATTGCAACATTTACCTTTGAGTTCTGTGTCCTATGCATTTAGTGCATACAGATCTCTAGAATAACAAAAACATGATTAGAAAATACTGAAAATACTAGAATAGAATTAGAATACCTAATTTATGTAGCAAAAAGCTTCCCCCCTCCCTGGAGTGTTGTTTAGTAACATATTATCACAATTAAACACAGTGGATAATATTTATTTTCTCTTCCTAATCACTTCTAATCTCTTTATGCCAAATCAGGTAAGGTACAGAACATGCTGTATTAATTGTCACTGATCTAACTGGGGACATAGATAAGGCATTTCTGACTGACTTTGTAAACCTTTGCTATGAAGAAGAAAGATAAGTCTGAGGAGAGGAATGAGCAAGCTGAAATTGCAAATTCAGGAAACAGTATTGCAACTTAAATTACTTGAGTGAAGAAACAAATTGAAGCTGTGTCACAATTTAGGTTGCAAAATGTAAAAACACCATGTATAAGTAAAAATAAACCTGTCATTAAATCTCTTTATCCATTTTGTCAATTCTTTCCAGCATTTACCTTAGTATTGTGCAAAAAAACATAGTGATAACCTGGGAGAACAAAATTCTGTCCGTGGATCTTTTTTTGTTTCATATTTTAAGCTCAGCCTGAGCACTTGGAGCTTTAATATGACTGCCAGTTTTTTAATATCCAACTCAAGATTACTGTGATTGGTTTTCAGAGATTTGCACATCTTTGTGTTCACGACAGATCAGTATACATGCAGGTACAAGTTCATCTCACACTTTGAACTGGCTCAGTTTCTCCACCACGCTATTACATCACAGACCAACGGGGTCAGCAGCTGTCCTAGAAAACTAACGGTACATGGTAGCACTAAAATTGTCTTTGAAGAATAGGTCCATCATTTTAAGATCAGTATTCAAAGATTCATAATTCAAAATGCTAGACTATCTTCCGAGTGCAGACCCTGTCCTATGGGCCTCTTAGTTTTTCATTTACAAAATACTGATGACAAAGGGAACTTCACTCATTATTTTTGTAGGGAACTTCACTCATTATTTTTGTAGGTTTTGCATTTCCTTCAAGTGCTTTGACATCTGCTGTGAGTAAAATTGTTAATAATGATGGTGGCATGTGATAATGGCCTCTGTGTAATCCTGCAGCTATTAGCAGAAAGAAAGCTTTTGGAAAGCTTCTGGATTCATGTGGCTTGCAGTGCCGGTAGCTGTCAGGTGAATTAACAGTACTTTTCTAGGGTTTCAAATGTTAAAACATTATTTTAATTTTTTTTTGTCCAGAAATTTTCAAAACTAAGATGGAAAAGGAAATATTTTTAAATTCCTGTATTTCATTTCAGCCTTTCAAGTTTAACTTTTCCTTTTCTCTTATGTTGCAATTTAAGAGAGTTTCTCCACATGCTTAAATAGACATGAATTCAACAAGACATCTTGCACATGTATGTGCTGAAGACCCCTTGGCCTCAGTAGGTCATTAGTGCCTGTGTTAGCTGAGTACTGACTTGGGTCAGAATTTTAGGAACATTGCCATTCTTTGAACTGGGTATAATATTTTTTTTTACATTCATTGCAATAAAGAAGGCAAGGGAAAAAACAGGAGAAGTTGGAAAACAAAAAGGCAAACAAGATGAAAAAGGAACTTAAGAGAAAATGTCCTCTGAGCAAGATTTGTGGAAAATACCAATGTTGTTTTTGTGGTGAAGTATTAGATCAGCTGTGATCTACTGCGGGTGTGTGACAATGAAAATCTTACTTTCTCAGAAAAACTAGTGTCTGCAGAACATAGCGCCTTTAGTTCTGCAAAGAAAATGTATTTTATGTAGGACGTATAGGGTGGAGAGGAGATTAACCCTTTTTTCTCTATCCGGGGGATAATGGGGATAATAGTTATTCTTGGAGAGAGGGGCAGAAGTCACCTTTCAAGTTTTTTGAGTGCAAGGCTGTGGGACAGATCATAGCAAATGGAAGCTGGTGATCCAGAGGAATCATAAATGAAGCTGGAATACATAGCTGGTGATTAGGCACATTATTTTGTCAGGAGTCTAAGGATGAATTATATTGCCAGAGAAGTTAAGTGTATATGAAATTCAATGAAAAACTTCCATTATTTCCTGCAGAGTGGAATTAGGGAAATTTGAGTGTAACTGCTGCAGCCGTGGCACAGCATCAGACTCCTGCTTTTAGGGTTCTGTGTAGATCTAGATCATGGCTCTGTCAACCACCAGCTGCTCAGATGTACATCTCTCAGGACTCCATTTGCTTCAGAGGCTTTTTTTCTTGATTGCAGACCTAACACCCATGTTAGGTGTTAGACTTATTCTATCCTTAAGCTGAAAACTTCACTCAGCTGTAGGCAAATATACCTGTGTATATACAGTGTATGTAGAAATGGGGTCCCCAGAAAATAACAGCAAAAGACCAAGTATAGTTGCTGGGGAAATCATTGGGGAGCTATGATGCAAACAGGATGTGATACGTTTCTGGATGTGGGCTGTAAAGGCTTGCTGTGAGCCCGTGGAAGACTCTAGAGATCAAAAGTGCCGCAAAGCAGGTCCCTAAAGAAGTAAAAAGTGCTTTGCAAGGGAGTGTCAGAGGGCCAGAAAAAAAAGCATGTAACAGAGCAGGGACTCTTAGCATATCCAGGAGCTGAGAGGGAGCTAAAATCAAGGATTAGGAAACCAAAGAATAAAGATAATCAAAACCCAGGGCTTTTGAAGGGACTAGTTAACAGAAGCTTGGGGAGTTAGGCATCCTGTTCGAGTTAGTGTTCATACAGCACTTATGAAAATGTATGCAGATGGATTAGCTTTTTGGAAGGCTGTTGGTAATTTATCAACAATTCTTTGCTCTGTTTTTCTATAAACATTTATATTACCAATTCTTTTGTGTTTTATGCCTCACAATGACATTTGGCTTTGCCAAATGTATCTCAGAGGAACTTTATTATTTTTGTATTGTTTGTGGTATGAGCATGAACTTTGACTTCCTGCCTTCCAATTTAGTTTGGTGTCTAGCTTTTTGCTGTCTGGGTCACTCATGTTACAGCTGGAGCTTCCTGTTTTCAAACCCATATCAGCCAACCATGTAAACCTGAGGGTCAGCTCGTTCAGAAATGATGCATGATTCCAGTCACTTGTTTGCTGAAATAAATTAGATTTACGTAATGAAAGCTGTCAGGTGCTGTATTAATCTTCTGCACTAGTCAAAGCACTTCCTTATTTACAATTCTTGTTTCTTGATGCGCAACTCAGTCGCTTAAAAATAGTTACGTTATTTCACTTACAGGACAACTGAAAACTTCTTTCAGACAAAACTTGAATTTTGTGAGCCTGGTACAAAACGTGGTTAATAATCAAAGTTTTGTTTGGAGGTAAAGGATATTCTGTGTGTAAAATCTTGGGTGAAATAGTAAACATTTGGATCTAATTGCATATTCTGTATCTGCAACTATGGGTGTCCATCTGTGTACGTGTCTTATCCCCTCTGCCTGGAAGAGGAATGGAGTGTGGAGGGATATCTCAGGGTCCACACGATCCTGAAATCTAGGGCTTCCAAGAGAGATTTTGTTTGGAAATATGAAATGCTGTGTCCTGGCTCTAAAAAGAAACTCCACAGTTTCTGTAAAGAAGACTGGTGGATCAGCGTGAGCTTCCCAAATACATTTCTGCAAGAGTGGAAATGCCAGGACAGGTGGCATCTTAGAGAAAGGGTCCCCCCAGTGGGCTCAGCTGGAGATTTGTTCACTTTGTGCTGTTCTGGGGGATCTGGAAGGCAAGGCACCTTGCCTTTCTCTCAGCTGCAAGTGCTACATTTTCTCAAAGTAGCTTTCTGACGCTATTATGCAGTGTTGGCAACCACGAATGTAAGCTTCTCCTCCCTTGCCCATAAGTCAGCCTTCAAAGCATCATGAGATTTGCTTGAATCATGAGAATTTGAAGCTCCCGTACTTACAAAGTACTTTTTATTTGACTTCTTGTTTTTGCATCTTCAGGGTACACCCAAGTCACACTGGCAGGCTTTCCTCCAGAAAGGTCACATGCTGACCCAGGATTACATCATCCGAGGCCTGAACCAGAACATGAAGGTATGTCAAGTGCAATAAAATTCCAAGAGTTAGCAACACTGTAGCATATGGAGTGCAACCAAAACTGTCTTGCTCTTCTTTTCCTGCTTCATCATGAATTCAGAATAGCTATTGTTAAATCTGAAGAGTTTGTTCTGTGGCAAATGAAAGTATGTGTTCATCTGTTTTGTGTTGCTTGGTTAAGTAGCTCCCCAGAAGAGATGATTACTAATGTAAAAAGAAAAAGCATTTGGAAAATTTAGGTGTTGCTTTTGTTTACAATCCAGGAACCTTTGCAGAGCTCTAACAAAGTAAAATGGCCCTTAAATGCATTGAGATTATATATAAGCTACAGCAATTCAATAAGAATAATTTCCACTGAATTTTCTGTCCATTTAGGCTTTCTGATCACAGTTAGGGAGGTTTCTATGTTTGGCAAACAGGCAGACTATTTTGCCTTAGCAAAATGTGGGTACCTTCACAGCTGAGATACTCATTGCCAGTACAGAGTATCTCCTAATCAGTGTATTGTCTCTCTTGCTTTCTTTTTTTTAATATTAATTTATCTCATCAATAATAACATAATGTGACTTTCAGCTCAAACAAATTCAGATTGTCAAAGCAAGCGTTGCACTGAGAGTATGAGTAGTACTAGTGGAAATCTCTGGGTCACAGATGACAATGAGAGGAATCAGAAAACTAACATTTTCTTTTACTTCATATTCATATTATATGATTGAGAGCTTTGCACATCTTTGAGTTGGCCATTGTCAGCCTCAGATCTGAGCTTTATATTTTAATATTCGTAACTTTAAAATTCCAACAGCTTTCCTATGAGTTCATTTTGTTTGTGTGAACTTTTAACAAATTATAAAGTGGAAGTTTACCTTGTAACTATTAAAAGAGAGCGTGTTGGTGGCAGGTGTGGGATATTGCCCTGTTAGAATTCTTCATGAGTGGATGTGGTGGTGGTTTGTTCTAAAGATGCTCAGGTATCATGGTCATCCCTGGAGACCCTTCCCACCATACATTAAAACGGGTGCATTGTGTCTGTCCTGCAAGGCTCATTTTCTCTCTCAGCGTGTTCCCTGGGAGAGCATTTGCACACAGTGAATTAATCCGGCACACTTTTAATACGCCAACATACACGTATATCCATGCACATACACAAAGAGATAGGTGTGCACAGTGATCTTTCCTTGTTTTAGAGAAAAGAAAGTCAGACAAGTGCAACATAAACATGGAGAAGGCAGCACATTTTCCTTCTTGAGGGAATTCATTCTGGAGGTCTGTGTTCAGAGTATTCTTACTGTAGTACAGATTAATAAGTGTCTTCATTGTGATCAAGTTCTGGAGTTTCTAAGCAATGAAGCTGTCAACCACAGTCTTTACTCTAAAGGTGTATAAAATAATTTATACATCTTGATAGCAAACTGGGGAGCAAGACATGATTAAAATGAATGACCCCGGGCTTTACTCATCATCCTACTGCATGTCAAGATAGGACATGTTGAATACATTCACGATGGCCTCTGTTTCAGAGAACATGTGTTGCTATATTTTGAATTGTTAGAGTTTCCCGAGGGTCAGCATCTTCATCATCCACAATTGTGCTGCAATTGTGCTGCAGTTGTTACAGTCTAGCTGGTAGGTGACAAAGGACAGCCTCTCAGGTCTGATCCTAGAGGAGGATCACATAGGGTGTATCTATATTTAGCTTGCTGGGCGTGTTCTTTTTAGCTGTGGGTTTTCTGTGTCTGCACTTGAGTGGTGCAGTCCAGAGACTCTGCGCTGCAGGAAACAGGTTCACAACTGATGGAAACCAAGGTTAAATTGCACACCAAGCACTGTGCAGAGAGCAGTGCTTCCAATATGGATTCAAGGTACCTCCTTAGAGGAAAGTGTACCTTCTCTGAGGATGCTCCCCCGGCAGACTGTGTTCTGCATGTGGGATTTTGTTAGTAACAGAAACATCACAGTGGTGATAGCATTAATGAATTGAGGGCCAACTACAGTCTAGCTTATAGGTAGGTACCAAAGTGTTCCTAGGTCTTTGCCTTTGGACACCTGTTTAAGGTGAATTTACTAAATACTTGTCAGGATCAAAGGTGGGGGTCTGACAGAATTAAGTTGCTAAGAGCTAGACTGGACAAAACGTGTCTTTTTTTAGTTGGTGAGACTTTGTGAGACTTCCATTCTGAGATAACATAACTATTGTATCCCATAACAGAAATGACTGTTCTCAGATGGGGAGCTCTGTAACTTCTCTATGATCACCTTGGCACTATTGGCATGTAAGACTAAATAGCAATAGAGGTGTCACCAGTGTAGCATTCAAATGGTTACCCAGACCAACACTACTGATGAACAAATGAGGAGTCCCTGATCTATTCTGTTGAACCATACATATTTTTCTTCAAAGGTGTTCAGAAGCATTCATACTAGGAATAGTGTTTAATTTAAATTAACACTGTAATTGATGAATTACATAAAGAATACTTTCATTTTCTAGACTGCTGCAGAACTTGTTTTGATAGCAAAGCAGCACTAGATTCCCTACCTTATTTTTATTTTGGTATTACAGTGGTCTCCCATTTAAGTTTCAGCCCTTACCTAATTAAAGCTCAAATTTATTAACAAACCATTCAAGAAATTGAGACCTCCAAGCTGCAGTGGTAATTTTCTAATGCTCCCACCTTACTACAGTGGAGATTATATATACTTTTAATTTTCCTTTCAGGATGCCTCAGCAACTTTATGAGCTGTCTAACTCTGCCATGAAGTTTCATTCCTATCTGTGCTGATTATTTGAAGTGCTGAGTCTTGCTTGTAATTCAGCTAAATTAAGATTCCCTGTGCTGTGATTTAACCTAATAGTGATGAAGCTTCTCCATGTACCAAATGAATAAAAGCACGAACCTCCGTGGCTGCAGGAAATATTTTGTGGTTAAATATTTTTGTTTGCTTCTGTCTTCAGAGATTACATGTGATAACAAAGATTAAAAAAACCCACTTTCTTTTTTCCTTGGATAACCACAAGAAAGAAAAGGGACAGATATTTAAGGGTGATAAGAAATAATAATAATAAAAAAAAGCAGTACTAGGTAGCACACAGTTCTGGATATTGATTTAACCCCACTTTAAATACAGCTCTTGACTACAGAAATCCTGCTGCCAGCTGAATTTCTACTTAAGCCAGATTCTCTACAAACTTCCTCAAATTCAGTTCATGTGAGGAGGGAAAACAGCTGAGACTTGTGTGGTTTACTGAGTAGACAAGTCCCGTGTGCTGGAGCCAGGGAGTATCCTGGATTTAATCTGGGCTCAAGATTCTGACTCATTATGTGACCCCAAGCAAATCATTTGACCTTCTTGATCTTCTGCCAGCTCAGATGGAAAATTAGCAAAAGATGGAAAAAAGCAAAGACTGCAGTGGAAATTTCATTCTGTAACTGAACTGCTCTGATTAAATGAGTAAACGTACAGGTGTTTCCCTGCACTTAACACTATTGATACCAACAGGAGCCATAGCAGCATCTAAACAAATGACAGAAAACAAAAATTTGGGGCATTTTTTCTGTCTAAGCATACTGCAATATGGAGCTTCTCACTGGAAACAGCCCATTACAAATACGTTAAAATAAAACAGTTCAATGTTTTGTGATTACTAAGGTGCCACCCGTGAAGAACATGACTTTGATAGACACAATCAGTTTTTCTGCTCTTATAGTTCTCCTTGGTCCTTGGCTTTGGCATGGCATTTGATAGCACTCACTGCCACTTGTGCCACTGTGAACAGAAGAGCCCTAGAAGTTCATAAACCACTGTGTAAGGTTCTACAAAGTGGATAGAAACAGTTCTTCTCACTGTCAGAATCACAAGGTCTTATTCCTGCTTCTACTGCTACCTCACACTGGGCCTCTGTTTTTATCTTACCTAGCTATAAATGTTTGCATTCTCTAATATATTGGAATTAGCCATACTTGAAAATCCTAAAATCAAATACCCAATTAAAAAAAAAAAAGTTGGTGTTTTTTGTGGTTTGGGTTTTTTTGAGAAAAATATTGAGTTACTTGTAGAAGGACGATGAAAGCAATGGCTGTGATGATGATCAGATTTGGGTTTTAGTGCCTTCAGGAGGGAATATCATAGAAAGACATGGTACAATTAAAAAGAGAAGTCAATAAAGTACATGGTATAGCCAAGCAGGAGTTGAAAAGAGACAAAAAGTTCTACATTATATTTCTTCTCCACTCGCGTTCCCAAAGCTTTTTTTAAAAACTGACATTAGGAAAAAATTGGTTACAGTCTGGTTACATCACAGGCCACTTGATCAAGCTTGTTATGATGTCACCACAGCCACAAATTTATTTCAAGTCTTATTACTCACATTATTTTTATGATTTTTCACTGTACATAACAGTTAAATTAAAAAATGTAAATATGAACTGTGAGTTTGTTTAACCTTCAAGAATTCAAGAGTGACTGACTCAGTCCTCGTTGTAGTTTTATTGCATTGTTTTATTTTTATTACCACGCTATGGAAAACATGTTCATATTACTGAAATCCATCTGAGAGAGATCTTATTACCTGAAAATATGTTCTTTGATCTTTATACATCAAAGGTAATCCTTTTCAAGTCTACAATTGGTTTAGGGCCAGCCACGTGCACACAACTTTTGTATTTATTTTCTAAGAATGGCTGTGTCATAAAAATCCCTCTTCCTCAGTGCCCTTTAGTTTACATGATTTTTGGGTTTGTCTTTAAAAATGTATAACTATATACTAATTATATTTCTGTTCCACTCGTGCAAAGAGGACTCCAGCTGTTCATTCCTTAAAGCATTACCTGGGAGTAAGGAAACTTTATTTTCATTGTTATTAAGTCTGGGACATTTTCTCTGTTTAGCATTAAAGAATTATTTTCGCATGTATTTTTTCCAGTTAGCATGTGAGTCTAAAATTATTCTGAATTTTTTGGCTCTGAATATCTATTGTCTCCAGTGGACTTAGGCCTGATGCAAACTACCTATGGTGTGGGTGAGATAAAATCTGAACTTTGAGCTAAATCCTATCCTACATAAACTCCTGTCTTTGAAATAGAAGTAGAACTTTCGTCTGAGCTTCTGAGATGAGTGTTTGAAAACAGGCTTGAGATCTGAATTTCAGGGCCTGATCCTTTCTTGCTGATTTGAATTGTCCTATAGTTACACTGAAGTTATTTTGATGAGGGTAGTAAAGGAAACTGTTTCTGATTCAGTCTGATTCATCATGCCCAGACTTCTTTCTCATGACTGATTAAACAAAACACCATTTATTGTGTGTGCTAGTTACTACGGTTACCAGAAACCCTGAACATCAATGAACCTGATTAGAAATTGAGATTCTTTATAGTCAGAAACGTATCTTTTGTGTGGAGACTTTCTTCTAAGTTTGGATTCATGAGTTAGCTTATGGAAAGTAATCTCTAAATTTGCTCCCACAAATACATACAGACATAGGTGCACACCAGTCATTTGCATGTGCAAATTAGCATTTTCAGAAGAAGCAAACAAAGCCAATAGTTTGTTTAAGATGTGGATCTGGGCAGGCTGAGTCCTTTCCCAGATTCAAACACAAACATCTTGTTTGGCCTTGGACCTTGTCACATAAAGGGTTTTTTTAAAAGGGGTGTACTTTTGGGCACCTCTGTTTTCAGGCACAATAGATACCTTAAGCCTGGTTTTTTTGTTGGGTTTTTTTTCTGTAGATCTCTGATTTTAGTTGTCCTTTGTAAAAAGCTTTGCTTCCCACTCCAAAAATCATGTCTAAATCAAGGCAATATATCATAAATACTTTGTTTTCATGTAATAGCCCACTGTGCAGAACATTTTTTCACTTCTCTTTTCTGGATCATTGAGATTTTCTTAATCTACGAAGTTGTTGTTTTCTTCTACTCATAGGTTCCAATTGCTATGTTTGTCTGGTGCTGTCTTTTTCAAACAAGTAACGTATGAACTAATCAGACCAATTTCATTTATGAATGGAGATTATATATAATGGATGTCATTTGACACAAAGATTATAGCAGGATGAATCTGACTTCAAACATGAATCTAGCTTGGCCTGAATCAATTGTGTGGAACAGAGAAGCAGCTTTGATCTTGCCTCATGTAACAGTATTCAGTGAGTTTTACTACTCTGGTTAAGTGCACCTGCTTAGGCCTTGGAAAAAATGCTAACTGTACATAGAAGTTGTCTTTGTAATTACTTTACCTGTGAAAGAATATTTCTGTGTTTCTTATCCATGTCTGGAGTGAGATTCTAGCATTTGTCCCTCTGTTTACACTACTAATGCTGCCGGGGCAGGCATTAGCTCCTAACGTCTTAGCTCTTATAAACCCCTAGTAGACACGTTCAGAGATCTTAACTATGAAAGCAGTCTGGCTAGACTGTGATGGAAAGAAGCTTAACATAGCCAAAGTCTGAAACACTAACGTGGTGGGTTCAGTATGAGGTATCTGAGATTTTTATTTTTTTCCCCACAAGGAGACCCAAAATGAGCCAGCATGAAGAACCAATTTATGAATTCTCTACAGAATATGATTTGTCCTGGCCATGAGAAGGTCACTGGTAGGGCAGTGTAGGTAGGATTAGAGATACAGGCTTGGCTTGATGATTTACTTTTCGTTTGAAACTAATATAATTTTTCTGTTACAGTGCTCAGTTGCAGTCCATGACAGATGGGTAGAATCCACAGTCATTTGAACTGCTTATAATATTTCAGCATTTACCACTGAAACCCTGTAGTTCATTGTGTGTTATTTTAGAGAGAAGTGATTAAAACAAACAAAAAAAACCCATAAATCAAATTTTCTTTCTCTCTTTCTTTCTTCTCTCTCCCCCTCTCTTCTCACTGTCTCTCTCTCCACTTCTTTTCTTCTTTGGAAGGGCTCCAAGAGATACATTAGGAAATCTAATGCCAAATGACAACAAAGAGTAAACTACTATCAGGAGAAGATTTTTAAATATGCAGTTTTGTTAGAACATAAAAAGGGCATACAAACGAAAGACTTTTTTATTTTACTGTATTACAGATGAAATGCTGAATACCCAGTCATCTCAATCAGACAAGAAGCTTTTTGAAATAATTCTATTTGACTTTAATAATTGTGTAACAGCTTTTTATCCAAAGCTTTGTTTAAAATAAATTTCGTGAGTTTGATGCCAATCAGATTATAATAAAAGTGCTTAGTGCTCCTCAACTGCATACGCCCATGAACTTTAAAAGGTGCTGAAGGATTCTTAAACACACACTGAGATTCAAGGAAGTGATTCTTTTATTTTGGTTTGGTTTAGAAAATTATCCAAAATATGGCTGAAGAACTGATAGAACTTAGGACTCTTGCCTCTGTTCAGCACCATAACTTTGGAAGATACTGCTTCGTCATTCCTGTGCTCCATGGGAATATTAACTTCAGCAAAGTAAAGAGTAAACTTGCATTTGCCGTCATTCCTTTGCTGTTGATACTTACAAATGAATAAAAGTTACAGACTATTCTTTATCATTGTCTCTATGGTTAGTCTGTCCCAGAAGATGATGAAAGCTGGAAAGACTGACAGATAACAGCCCAGCGCTTGTCTGACTGTCCAGGAAGTAGTATCCTAAATAGGACAAATCCCTATATTCCTCTAATAAACATAAACTACAGTGTAGTGAGGAGGATACTATACAACAGTGCTAAAATGCAGAAAGTATCCAGGGAGGTCGGTTCAAGTCTCAGCCACGGAATGGGCACTTTTATGGCTTTCTTGGATACGAAGCTACATCATATCCCATACGTGGGAAGATTACATAGGAACAGGTTATGTAGGAAAATTGCTTCATTTTGGTGTACCAGCAGCAGTAATCATATGAGAAAGAAAGTGGGATGATACTTGCTGGCCCTGCCTAAAATTGCTATCTTTTTTTGTAAAACTACTTATCAGACTGGTGAAGATTATAAGACTTAATGAGCGTATACTAGGGATGGATGAAAACCTGAGACCCATGCATGATTCTTAGGAACAAGGAATGGGTGAATAGTCAAATCACAGTGGGAATCCTGAAATCCACTGAAAACAGAGGGATTTAATGGTGCCACTAATGTGTCTAACTTCTGCCAATGCCGCTAATAGTTTCTCTGTAGGTCATCTATCCTCTCTGTGCCTTTCTCCACTACAGCGTACTGAGGACTGGCTGAGGCTACCATAGTCATTTGCTGGTGTTGGTGATAATAGACTCATCTGACTGCACTGACAGCTATGAGATATTGCTGCAAAGGAGAGGGGAGAGAGTTATCTCATAAAATGAATTCTGCCCATTTCATATAAAAATCTTCCTCTGCCACAGAGTTACGCAAGCTCCAAAGCTAATCAATACTGCAAAACAAGTGGTCTTTAGTAGACAGCAGTTAAGGAATTAGGGGGGGTTCTCTAAAAGGGAAATCCCTTTGCAGTAAAATAGGTGCCATGAAAGTGACAAAGTGATTATGTGGCTTCTTTGGTGTGGAAGAGAAATGCTAGCCAATCTGGCTCCAAGACCCAGCAGGTGGGTTTCCCCACCTGAATGGTCCCTGGAACATGTGGCTGCACCTCAGAACAAAAGGAACATTAACAGTTTTGGAGGGGCTTACACAGTCTGAGCCATGACATAAAATCTTGAAAGAAAAGGACAAAACTTAAATTCAGTTTTAAGGGGAAAAAGCTTTTGGACTAGGATGAAGAAAATTAAAACTAAGAACTGTCAAAAGGAACTGTAGATAAAAGTACATTAGGAGAATTTAAAGATTCAGTGTCCACTGGCTGGACATTTGTGTCTTGAAAGAAACCACTTCTCAAGCTGCTATGGACCAACTGACCAGTACAATGAGAATCCATTAGCAGAAATACAAAGCATTGCTTTTATTAGAGCTAATCCGTGTTTTAGTCTGTTGTTCCAGTGTCCTGTGCTTTGGGGACAGTTACAGGATGTCAGTCCACCAGTGACAGGAGGGAGGGAATTTTATATGAATGGGACAGAAAGCAGGTGTGTGATGGTCTGTGGAACTACATCCTTCTTGTTATAAATAGTCTCATCTAATTTCCTTTGTCCTTTTCTGATCACTTTAATTCTGTTCACTTCTGTTCACGTTTAGTTTTCCTCTTCTCATTTTCTGTATTGTAGCTAGGACAAAGAATGATACTGGTCTGAGTATCTGATCTGCTTGCTTTTGGATGTTGGAATTAGAGATGAATAAGAACCCTAATATGTCATAAACTATAAAGAATTATATTGGGTTTTATGCTCTGATTTTGTGTGCTTCCTTAGAGTCCCTATATATCTGCTTCTCTATTTCACACCTCTGTATTCTTTTCCAATTAGTTTTTGTTTCTCCCCTTTTTGCCACTCTTGTTATGGTGGGATTTCTGTACAGTGGACAGCTGTCCACAAGAAACTAGTTTCCCTCCCTCCCCCAGTTTACTTCTCAATTGCCCAGTTGTACTGACTTTCAATCTCTAGTGACCTGGATACCTTTGACCTGAGCTTGATGTCTTTTTCTGTAATGGGCTCTGATTAGCTACTGACAGGGGCAGGGAGGAGAAACTACAAATCCTTCCATTGTGAAATAGAGTCTGACCTTCCATTTGCTCAAGTCAGTGATTCCCAGGGAGTCAGGATTGGGTCCAAAGTCTTGAAAGAAGCTTAGGCTATTTAAATTCTCATGTATAGCAACAGAAATGGCATTCCTGACTCTCTACAGCTTGCACAGGGCCAACACTACTGTTCATTCTCTCTTGCCATACTATCTTAGTTATGAATTCATCATGTTTGAGACCCTAAAATACAGACTCAAACAATGCCACTTACAATGATCCAGAGCCCTCATTACTTTCCTTCTTTAGCTATGGGCAGTCAGTCTTGCATACATCATCCTAGCGATATTTACCCAGAGCCATGAAAACTGCTGGAATTGTGCTTTGCCTCTGCTATACAAAGTACACTTTTTAATAGGCATGGGTCAAAAGCAAATTGACTTTTTAGAGGGAAACAGGCTGCTCCTCAAAAACTATTAGGGATTCTGTCATCTGGAATATCCCTACCCTGTTGACCTTATTTACAGATTTCATGAAAAATACAGCGTCATAACATTGATGTATAGACCCTCCAGCATTCAATTTCTTTAAAGGATGCCTCCATATGAAATAAGGATGCTGGTCATGAATCCATGCATGCCGAGGCAATACTAATGAGACTAAGCACTGTGGAATATATTGCACACAGAGGCTTTTTTAAAATGTAGTCATACACTTTGGAAATAAAGCAATTTGGCATCTTACCATGGCTACGAATGAGGTAGTGTTATGGGAGGGAGACTCTGGTAATAAAAGTGACAGTTGTGGAGCGTTATTGACAGCTTTTTTTTGTAATTGCAAACTGGGTCTGCATTTATCCACGTTGTCCAAGGTCTGGTTTTCTTTAGGAGTAAAACACAATCATAGGATGGTAACATTTCATTTGGTCTGTTGGAATAATTCTTTATCATAAGCAATTAAACCATCTTTTATTACTACTTTTATGCCTTTTATTATTATAATAACACACACAACCATAATTCGAATGCTCCAAGGACCATAGAAAGCAAGTAGGTAAGATAGACACCAGCAGATGTTATACAAGCTGAAGAAACAATTTGAGTGCAAGATAAAAAAAGATGGATTTTGTGAGAGGGAAAAAGTAGGTGGGCTCCATTGGAAGCATGAATCTGCACAGGGGAAAGTGAAGATAAAGGAACTGTGCAAGGGAGACAAATAAAGGAAGGGTATCTTAACAGCTATGGATGAGGACCAAAGCTGAGATGTAGAGAAAGTGAGGCACACTGGAGGAAAAAATCAGCAAGAAAAGAAAAGAATCAGTAGAAATACATGAAGTTCTTTATGGCTACCCAAACACCTCTGTTCTGTCTGGTTTGGATCTGGTGTTTATCTGGTTGTTCTCTGGGTTCTGTCACACTGTGCTTGGTGAAGGGAAGTGCTGCCTGCTCACTGCCCAGTGCAGCCCTGGGCTGGGGTTGCTGGCTGAGGGCTGGCACCAGTTTGGCCCAGTGGTCAGTACTGTGGGGTTGCACTGTCTGATGAGAGACTCAGGAAAAGCAGAGAGCAGAGCAGTGGCCCCTCTCTCCTTCATAATGACTGCCTGCAGCAATCCAAACTGTGGGTAAAGATGAGAATGGTTTCCTAAGCTGAAGAAGTCACAGGGGATTGTTTATACAAAGCATGAAGACAGCGGGCAGAAGTGTTCTTTCCCTGGTGTAAGTACAGAGATTGCAGTCTGCGTGGATTACTAGGTGGGGTACAGATCACCCTCTGAGATTTATTAGGGAGTTAAGCAAAGGGGAGTGAGCAAAGGGAACTCAGAGAAATGAAACACAGGTCAGTGAGGAACAGAGGCACATGAAAGCGCATGGCCAAGCACCAACAGCGGGCACAGGACTGAGCCTTCGTTGATCACCAGTCAAAATTTAGAGTGAAGAGATCAGGATCCCTTAAAGAGTGACCTCCAAGGAAGATTCAAGAAAAGTGAAAACATTGACCTTAGAAATGTGAGTAATAATCTGTCGTTTTAAATGGAACTGCAAATGGCAACTGCTTTTGAGAAGCTGTTCCAGAGAATAGACTTGATACAAACAATCTTGAGATTCCTGGGCCTGCTGCTGATAAGAGATGGTAAACTGAGAACCTGTAGTCCAAAAGATCAACCAAACAACAGGGCTACTGATGCTTAGGCAAATTGGAATGGATATTGGGGAAGCCTAAGGCGTGTCCCGTTAAGGTGGTGCTGCCAGGCTTGTGACTTCTCCCTTTGTTTTTAGTGTCTCCATCTTCTCTCTTCTTTAAACACATTTATCAAGAGAGCCTGGAAGGGTTGGAAGTGTTCATTCTGCTAATCTTCCCTGTGATTTCAGTGAATTCTGTACTTGTCTGGAGTGCTCTAAGACTATTTGTGATGTTTGGGTCACAATACAATGGCAATCATTGTAAAATGGCTGTATTTATGAATGTGAATGTATGGTCATCTTTACCATGTACGTATGTCATTAACGAAATGACAGCAAAACACTATGGGCATTATCAAACTATCTTTCAGAATATCTCTATTTTCCCTTTTTAGTTGAAACGTAGGTGCTTTTTTTACTTAAATTGTTATCAATCTGTAAAAGCTATGCTGTATCTTGCAAAGCAAACAATTTATCAGTATAACTTCATTCATCATCATTTAGCATTTTGATGTACAAGGGATCACATATACAAATACATTCAAAAGTGATTTCTAATTAAAAAAAAATACAACTCTGCTCTTGTGATAGAAAATTGTCTTCTGCCTGTGAGGATAAAGTTATCAGGGACAGAGATCTTTAGACTGAAACACATGTGTTCATTTAGCTTTCATAACCTTGACCAGCAGTGCATTTTATGTCTGGTATATAGAAATTTATAGCAAGCGTTGTGCACACTTTCAGCCTGCATTTTTTGTATGATCAATAGATCGGAATTGAATGATATTAGTAGCTTAAAGCCAGCAATACAGTTTAATAGACAACTAATGAAATTATGCACAACCTTATAGGCCTTTAAAACAATGTTAAAAATCAATTTCATGTTTGGCAAACAGTCAGCGTAGCTCTGTCAATACGGAGTGAAACGCCGAGGTCACACAGTAGCAAATTCTTCTCTCGGGTTGTCATGTAATGGAAAAATAACACCATTAAAACCAGTGGAGTGACTAACTACAACAGTGCACAATGGGTGTGCCTTTTATGGGAAGTCTCTTCCCATTGGAGTTGACCAGTCAGGTGCCAGGTGTAGGCTGCTGACATGAATGGAGTTTCAGTTTGCACCGATGGGCAGATAGCTACCAGTTTTGATCACAAAAGTGTCTAACCAACATATCCGTATGTCCACACATAGGCATTTATTATATATACAGATATATTGAGCTAGTTCATAAGAAATCATTCTTCTAATAAATGTTAAAAATGATACATTTCGTGTTATATAAATATGCTGTTTCAAATTAAAGAAACAAATCCTTGGACAAATCTCAGTCTTCTGGAAGCGTTGTGCTGACACGTCATGGTTGGCATATTTTAAGCAGGTAAAAATAATCATGAAAAAGCGCTTTTGCCCTTAAATATGTGCTTTTCTATACATGTCAGCAGAGCCAACTCCTACAGGAGGTCATGTGTCTACCTTAGTTAAAATGAGTGTTATTTTTCTGAATTAACTAAACTTTGGATATGACTGCCAGCCATTTTCAACCTGTGTGACGAGAGAAGGTGGTGAAGGACACCATGTAATAGGAGACATACAACACATTATGGTATTTAATCCTGAATGCCTGGTTGTTTTTCATGGTGATTTTTTTTCAGTGAATTTCTACATTTAAAGAAAGTTTTGGGATTTGAAAACTTCCAGCTCTTTATTTTCAACTGAAGGAGTTCTAGCAATTAGTGGGTGGAAACTTCAAGGCTATAACTGACTACGGGCCTTTTTTTGGAAATAAATTAGTTAAACTTACAGCTTATGATAATTACAGCACATCATACGAAATTATATTAATGGGAGCTAATCTGTCTTAGTCACTTGAAACATAAGGCACTTTGTTGAGAGGATTGAGCAGGACGGACTTCAGAACAATTGATTTCACCTTCAGTTGTATAAAGGGGAAAACCAAGTAAGTTCCACATGTTTCTGGTTTAGTTTTCTGCAAGATTGAAAATGAAATCATTATTGCTGCCATTAGAGCACATTTATAGATTATTATTTTATGTCAGGGAAGAGCAAAGGCCTGCTACCACTTAAGGGAAAGCGAGCCTGGTGCTGAGGTGACCCCTATAGTGTCAATGCTCTCACTGATCCTGGCACAGTCCTACAGGATCTGACCATGGTGTCAGAGCCGGGAGCTGGTAACAGGGTCCATCAACAGCCCCAGACAAGGCAAGCAATTAACCTGGTCCAGGGTCCATCCAAGGAGCCCAGCCAGGAATGAAAGGAGACAGGGACAGAACTGGAGACAAGGCTACAACATGAGTTCCAAGTACAGCCAGGAGATGAGGCCAAAGACAGGACTTGGAGACAATCTGTAACATCCACCTGAAGCACGCATGCAGACAAGAGGCTACCTACCACGTAGGTCCAAGATCCAGCCTGGAAGCAAGCCTGGAGGCAAACATGCCTACCAAATAGTTCAGGTGAAGTCTGGACTTAAGTGGAGCCCCTGGGGCCAGGGGCAGGGGAGTGGGGTGGTTCAGGGCCATTAAGACCTATTAGTGCCCTCATATCCCTGGCATTTTAGAACAGGTTGTCCTTTCAATGACAAGCTTTTTCTACAAGAGAAAAATACATGGAGTTAAAAAAAAAAAAAAGAAATTGTGCACTTTGCTTTCTCACTGTGCCATAGTAGAGTGGGTTATCTCTGTGCAGAGGCAAAATTAAGTAATCATTTAACTAATATATTATGTTTTTCAGAGAAGGAATCACAATGTAATAGGGGAGTTGAGAGAATAACTGGAAAACTGGTTTAAAATTTTGTACCTCTAATCTGTGATCACTACCAAAGCTCTGAAAATAGACAACAGAATTTGAAGCTGACCTATAGTTATTTTTGAATATCGTATATTAATCTGAACATTATTAGGGTGTTGAATGCATTAACCCAGTGTGTTTGTCTAAAATGCAGTGGGAAGATGAAGAAGCAGGAAAAAAAAAAAATTATGATAAGAAGTGCCTTATCTTGAGCCCACAGTTGACACCTATTGAGGGACAATAGTTGAGCCATTGCTTTTGAGAACTTTGTCTTAATCTCCTGCTGAGTTTACAGTACTGGTTTTATCTAGGAAGGGCAAACCCTGGGAATACAGAAGACTTGTGACTCTGGGTGTTTAAATGGGATTCTTCCTCAAGAGAGAGGTGAGTGTTTTGTTGGAGGAGACAGGCTGACATGTGCAATGTTTGAAGAAGTAGGGCATGCCCATCCTAATGGGTAGAGGAGTGAGCCTTGACAAAGATAAAACAGGAATGTCTCCAGCTTTTCACAGTCTCATTTTTTTAATGATTGCTTTGATTCTACAGTTAAATAATGAATGTTTTTACTTTTGGGAGCAGCTTTGTCAATATACGTGCCCCTCAGTATGTCAATGACTCTGAAGTGGGACTAAATAGGCTGTTAACAACTGCCCTAATGCATACACCACTGATTCCTGTTAAACTGAATGTATCTAACTGCATAATTTTATCGACTCGAGATATCAGTTTTGCATTTATTCTAGTTTAGTATATCAGGGCTGGGTAAAGACACACTGTGGCTGTGAATGAGGAGGTTTAGCACAAATGGGCAGATTACAACTATCTTGTGCATCTTAGATCCACTTCCAAGTAAATCCTTCCACATAAACTTAGTTCTGTTCTTGGTTGTGGTACTCCAAACTTAAGGGTATAATGCATCCCTCAATATATGATTTCTGGGTTTTATTTTGCAAACATTAGAAGTAAGAAGAAATTCACTGCAGCTTTTTATACTAAACACTTTGTTACCCCTCATGGGACCTGTTTAAGCCTAATTTATGAACAACTATGTGACAAATTTGTAAAGCTGCAAAATTAAATGAAACACACGCAACTGTTTACTTGATAATTATTTACCATGTGGTTTCCATGCCACTGCATGGTACTACCTTGCAATTAAGTGATCAGTAGTGACGATGAGCACCAGAAGCACTCGCATATCTCTGGCCTACAAATAAACTGTTATCAAATGAAATGAGATAAACTGAGAAGGAAATACTGAAGGCAGTGATCCACACCACAGGTGGATAATGTAGTTGTTGTACATCCTGGCTGCATACTTTTTTTCTGTCTATAAATTCAGAAGTATAATGCTACTATTCCATTTATCAGAAGTGCTGTACGGGCCTGTATGCTGAGAAGCCCATTTAATACATGGCATAGGTAGGTCAGTTCAAAAAAGAAACAGGTTGTAGCTCTGAATCATGCTGTTTATATTCCCAGAGAATTCGCCTTTGTAACTCATTAGGAGAAGGAGTCCTTGTTTACAAAGTTATTCACTGAGAAACAACCAACCAGCGAGTTTCTTTGTCACAAAGGAGTGGAGCATAAGAGTTAGGGGCCTCTCATACAGGCTTTGCATGCCTTGTAGAGAATTCTCCTCTGCCTGGCTCTAGTACATGGGAAGCACTGATATTCCTGCTCTCCTATCAAGGAGAGATGGATGAGGATGGCAGAAGGTACTGCAGCTTTGTGTTTGTGCAGCCAGTGCACAGTAGAGGGTAAAAGTGGAATTTCTCATTCAGTGTCCTGCTGGTTGTTGGATTCAGTCTTCACCCATTTATTACCTATTTCAGCAGTTCTTACTGTGAAAATGTGGCAGGTATGGTGATGAAACCTCTGCAGATGTCGCCCAAGATTCCCCCTTAATTAAAATCAGGAAAAGATTCTACTGCAAACTCCTATAAGGAAGGACAAAGATGGTGATGTGCCAGCCAAGTGCATTGTAGCAGAAGAGGTTATACTCAGGGTTTTGCTACTAGACTTTCATTGGAGTAGGACCAGGAGCCTTTTTAAGAAGTCTGCCACTTTGTAGCATGGAAAGGCCAATGAAATATTTCTCCTGGCTAAAAACTGACTGAATATTTGTAATTAAGGGAATGGTAACTTAGAAGGAGGATTTCCATGGCTTTTAAACTATACATCAGTGAGTTACTTGTGGTTTCTTCTCATTGTTTACTTAACTGGTATTTTCAAATGTCTCTCTTTGTTGATTTCTGGCATTGAAATATGAGTAGGAGAATGACAATAGAAAGTGAAAAGGCACATTCCCCAGTTTTTGGGTACATTATTCCATGAATCTCTTTTGTCGTTGCACATGACCAATTGACCTTTGAAACTGTGTCAGAAATAACTCCGCATCTTGATGGATGACACTGACCTTAATAACAATAACAAAAAGGGAGTAAAAAATGCAGCCCTTTTTCTCTGTAATCACCATGGACTGCTGGCTGTCAGGCACAGACTTTATTGTTCTTCTCATTTACAAGCCAGACAGCATTACAATGGTTTTTACTTATTGGCTAGTACAGGAGCTAATGTGAAGATGGGTCATTCGAATGCAGCAGCCAGAACTTCATGGTGTTAACAGAGAGGGGAAGGAACTCAAGAGCTGACTTTAAATATGTGGCAGGGACTTTGCAGACAGGAGTGTTACAGTCTGGTGTGGTACACTGAGATTCACTGGTGGTTTTCCAGCTTTATTTCTCAAAAAAAAAAGGCTTTCAAACACACTGTAGTGATAAACAGCATTTACACCAAGCAGCATTCACAGATTAAGGTATTTTTCCTCCTGATAACACACAATATATCTGTGTTATCATTGGGTGCATATTCCATTAAGAAACAGACGTGGATTAGATTATTGTGGACAGATTATGGAATGTTTCCTTTGTATTCGTGACTGAAATGGAATAATAGGATTTACCTGATTCAGAGATCTGGTCTTGTTTAAAAGGACAAACCAAGAATGGGAATAGAAACTTTTTGGATCAATCCACGTGGGGAAAAAAATAAAATAGAATGGTCCAAACTTCCATAATACTTTTGTCCTGATGTGGTATGATACAAACTTCTTATTATAATTAAAAAAATTTAAAAATCTTCTATACAACCATTCAGTTGAAAACGCCATCATCTAAAAATGTTGATAAAAAAGAGGTAGGTAATAATACAATGCGTGGAGGTAATGAGAGAAGTGCTGTATAGGTTTAATAGATCTTTTGTCCCTCTAAGTTTAGGAAGCAGAGAATATGCACAGTACACAATTTACTGAAGTTGTCTAAAGAAGTGAACCTAATATGGTGAGCCTTGTCCCCAGTGCCTTAACAAAGGCCACTCTGAATCTATTCCGATTGGGTCCTTTTCCAGATTTCATGCCCATTAAAGCATCAATTACCTCTGACATTTCTATCAGCCTCCTATTAAGTTTGCACTTACTAAATTTCCAGAAATCATGAGCAAATTAATCCAGGCATTAACCAGACTGCAGAGAGAATAACTTAAAAAAGGAGAAAAAAAAAAAGATCAGTGTAATTTATGATAATAGATTTTCAAATAAATTGCTTCCTTTAGTTAATAACTTGTTCTCTTGTGACTGCATAGTTGATATTACACCAATTAGTTAATGTTTACACAGCACTTTGAAGATGTAAAGCACTAGGTAAATGAAGGCTTGTTGTTATTGCTAGATCAGTCAATAATCAGCCAGGCTTATAGCCCTCTTTGTAAAACATATTTAACAACTGTCCGGTTGACTTTAGCCATCCCACAAACGGAGTTGTTTCTTCTTTTTCATATTTTTATAGGACCTTCAGTTGTGTTGGTGGATTTTCAGTTGGAGGGCTTCTTTTATAATAATGAATAGACACTTCATTGTACTGAAAAGACCCAGGAGGGAGACAGGCTAAAGTTATTATTACTTATTATTGCCTCAATTAACGGGTTTTAAAGCCCACTGGACCTGGAATCAATAAGATCAGAAATGGAATAAATTAGTTATAAGAATGAATACTTATCTTAACACAAGGTAGCGATACATCTCACTGAATTTCAAAACTATTTGAGTTTTGGAATGATAAGGATTAACTGAATTGAAATAAACATGATTTTCAAAGGGGCTTGTTTTGGGGACGCATGGCTGGGGACACTCTGCATTGTATGGTGAAGTCAAGGTAGATAGGGAGACACACAATGGGTAAGTAGTTAAGCTTCAGTTGAATTTACAGGCTTGAAATAATTCAAAGCTGGTGGGAGTTTGGCTGTTTGCAAGGAAGCTCTCAGATACTAATCCAGTCATTCCTAACAAAGAGATGGAGTTGCTGAAATGCAATGCTTATTTCTCTCTCAGAATTTTTTTATTTAACCTTACAAATATTTCAGCCTGTTGCTGAGCTTTTATATAGCAAAGCACTCTGTACATCACATCCTTATTTTTCTTTCAGAATAAAGTGAAAGCTAAGCAAAAAAGTGGTAAAAAGAGAATAGGGACATTGCAGACATAGACACCTAAGAAATTGTGATTAATACCACTCACCAGTTTTATAATGCTTTTGTCTGGTGGCACTGGCCTGGAACAAACAATAACAAACCAACCATAATGTAACATCCCCTGAGAGCCATTTGGATCATGCAGGAACTGGAAAGCCGACAGCATGAGCTAGTGAAAACTGTTCTAATTACTTGTTAAGATACACTCTAAAATCTGGCAAAGGAATCTACCAAGTCCCACAAATGGTGCAGCAGTGCCACCACCTGAAAGAAAGGGAGACTCTAAGGGTGGGGGAGAAAGTAGTGAGGATAATTAAAAGAAATGAAATCATAGTAAAGGTCTGATTTTAACATCTAACTAAAACCCTACTGCAGCCATGCCTAATGAGGCCAGCCTTTGGTCTTCCTCCCAGAAGGCAGTTTGTTTTCAGATCGGGTGCTGAATCCAAGATGTACTGGGTAGGATATGCATATGAAGCCTGAGCACTAGGGAAAGGAAATTATGACAGGAAAGGGTTCTCTCCTTGCCTGTGGAGTAGGAAGGTGCAATATAGGATCACTTTTCCCCTGAGCTCCTCCTGGAGACTGCTGTTCCTTTTGCATGCCTCCCACTTTCCTGTTGATCTTTGCACAGTAGGATTCCAGAGGTACTGGAAAATGAAAGGAGAGGTAAGAAAGAACTACAGCCTTTTCACTCTCTGTATCTTTACATGAATCTCATGTTTGATGACTGGGTGACAAGACAAGATAGAAGTATGCTCACCACGGAAATATGTTTGCTAAGGATAGCAGCTGAGCTACCCTGCCTTCAATCTCTTAGCTACTAAAAGAGACTTTTCTGGTGTGAGGTCCCGTAGCCTGTGGCACTCCTGATAGGCCATATTCACAGTGTTACATATCAAAGAAAAAGAACTGCACTGCTTTCTGCTGGCAACCTCTCTTTCTGCTGTATACCAGGAGCTGTTATTACTTTATGTTAAATTAAACGTCCAAAGTTTGAACATTCCTATAGGAAATCCCAATACTTAGTGATGAATCCCAAATGCTGTTGTTATGGCAAGAGAGAAAAACACAGAAAGATTTGAAAGTTGTCTATATAAATTTGTCATTTTAAAGCTTTAAAAGATTTAAGATTATCATCCTTGGCTGACTTGAAAGGCCCATCTATTGTGGCTCCCAAAGACAATATAAGACTGAAATGTGTTGTTTAAATAATTTATTTTTTAAGCAGGGCTCATTGTAAATGTTTTTGCATGTGAAATGGTTTTACACTGAGAATTTCAGGATCAGTTGCCACTGTTAGTCCTCTGCAATGCTGAGTAACATGACTTGGAATTGTCAACTCTTAACAATCAAGGCTCACTTTTCATTAGGAACATTATATTCAATTTAATTTAATATCAGTGAGGCGGAGTCAAGCTTTTCGATAATGTTCTTTTGGTTCAGCATTCAGGCAAGTCTACCCAAGCACAATGAAGTAACTTGCTATCCAAAGCAACTCACTGATGATCAGGCAGTGCTGCCTCAGTTATGCCAGCTTTCCACTGATAAACTGTTCCAGAAGAGAAGAGAAGAGAAGAGAAGAGAAGAGAAGAGAAGAGAAGAG